>CAJUYI010000309.1:131007-144393 GCA_910591695.1 Galerucella pusilla
ATAAAACACGTCGTATTTGTAGTGACCACTTTGAAAATGAAATGTTCGTGAATTCACATAGGTTAGCCTTACTAGGACAGGCTGTCCCAACGATTTCGAAAACAAGTCCGGTAAGTTTTGTGGGATTTTTAATTATTTAATTATTTATGTTATCTAAAAATGTATTTATTATTAATCTCCCAAGAGTAATGACTATTTATAACAAATCATAAAAATGTACATATAGGTATTAAATTAATACAGAAATATATATTCGATTATGATTATTGTTTTAATTCATATCGGAGTTTTAAAAATTTAGTGGAAACAAAAACTAGATCCGGCACTGGAAATTGTTATTGTCCCCGAGTCATCATTGCAATTTGGTGAGATATTCAGAAAATATTTTAAACTGGCAGCATCGTGGCCATACCGAGTTAAAGGTCCAAGGTCATTGAATACGGAATTGAAAATCCTTTGATGTTTTACCGGGATTCGTATCTGTTCTCTTCATAAACTGTGACCATACCATACAACTATACTCACTGTTTCACTCATTTTCGCTATATCAAAACAACATCATACCTGACAGTAGCTCTAGAGAAACGTTTTGCGGCTACAGCACCTAGGAGAATATTGGTTAGAAGAGGGACATTTACATAAGTTGAAGCTGCAGATATCCTAAAATTCATAAGGAAAATAGGACTAAAGGAGCTACTAGTCTCTGAGACTTTCTTCGGGAACTAAGTAGCAGTAAGGGGAAACAAAAAATCTCTTAGGTCTCAGTGAATGTCACCCCAATAGAAATTCATACATGCCACGTGTCCTAGGATGATTGCTAGGTACTCAACCTCTTGTAAAAAAGAGAGAGTTATTCAATTTACTTTCGGAGGCTGTATTTCCTATTTCCTCCTGTTAGTGAATAAAGTGTCCTTTCGTTTGGATTAATAATTGATGCTCGTTCGAATACCAGGTGGATAGGAAATTTGAGGCACATCGAATCTGATCGGCGATAATACTGTCTTCCCTGCGACAGCATTTGTTACGAACATAATATATCGCATGTCTGTGGAGAAATGCACAATATCGCCTTATTAGTGAACAAACTTCGGGTGGAAAAATGTTGAAGGAAAATAAAAGATGGTTTGGTTTACTGGGAATCAGTTACCAGAAGCGTACGAAGATATTGTTACACCTTAAATTTTTAGAAATACTTCTTATTGTGATATGGTTTTAACACTGTGATAATATCATAAAATAAATAAAAGATTGTTAAGATTATAACAATTTGTTGTTCCAGATATGCAAGATGTCGATGAAAATTATCAATCTGATTTAAATTTCCAGTACGAAGATAATTCAACGGACGACGAAGATTGAATATTAAAACAGCAAACACATCATCTGCTTCCACATTTACTTTTAATAATTGTTCATTTTCTAATTGTGTAATTAATAAATCATTATTTCTTAAATATTTCTAAAATTTATTCGCATAAAAAATTATCTTCCCGAATATAGAACATTGATAAACTTTAATAATTTTGCCATAACTTTCCTCAAGCATGTTGCTTTGAGGTAACACGCTTTCGGAATCTATGACAAAAATTATCGCAAATTATCAATGTTTTTGGTATATTATAGCTGATAATACCTTATTAAAAATTCAAGTGAAAACATTTATTGATGATTGAGTGAGTGACACTGAGACACACATGGGTTACTTTAGGGACAAAGTAAATAAAAATTCATATTATCATATTCTCATTATATTTTCTTTTGGTCCACAAATAATTGCATATTTTAATCTCTATTCTACACATTAAGGTATATTCTAATAAATATAATATCAACTATTAATATCATAAGATATAAATTAGGATATACAGTGCGCGCATAAAGTAAGGAAACATGAAAATATACTTAACTTAAACATATTATTATCAAAAATGGTATAGTCCAGTACAGACTATTGAATTACCATTATCAGATTTGTGAAATATAATTTTCCATCATGTTACGAAGTGTCAAAGGTATCCTGATCTTTGTATATTTTACTCGCGCATTGTATAATAGACATTTGATATGAAAATATATACGCGCCACAATCCAAAGAGGACACGTGATAAAATTTCCGAACATTTTAATCAAGCTTACATTTACCTACTATAGTAACCACAGATGTCTCTGTATATTTGACACTTCTTATTCTATTTTAAGTCATTATTAATTTGTCTTTTAACGAAAATTTTAAAAAGTTCCTCTTTATGAACCAAGGCGCTAGTGTATATAAAAAATCTACAAAATACTGTGCTATAGAGGGCTCGAACTATACGATAATTTGAATTATCCAACAAATTATCCTCAGCATTCGTTTGATATGAGATACTAACTATTTTTAATTACTTAGGAACTAACTATTAATCCCTGTAAATCATAATCTATCAAGTTTCGTTTGCTGTCAAAAGTATAACCGCAAAATTAATATTTCATGTTAAAGTTATAAATTGAAAAACAAACAAGCTTCTAGCACTTAGAATAGGATAGGATGGGTGAAATAAATAAAATAGATGATACAAAACATAGGTTTAGTACCGTTAATATAATGTTATTTGGAACAACATTGTCAGTAAAAATTGTAAATTAGCGATCCATATAACTAGTTGCAGAATGATGATGATGGTGTTTTGCGTCGATGATATACAATTGTTACCAAGAAATAAACATTGCACCAATTATAAAAAGTTTAAATATCAATACATATTAGTGGAAACTTTCACTTCATTGATTTGTTCATTTTGTCGTAAAAATGAGAATCATAGTCTGATTCCCTACCTTCAGGCTTTGAAAAAGTTGCAAATGCTGTTGTAGCAAATATGCCAAGTAATTCAAAAACAGTATATGAAACAGCTTTTTCGACATCCAAAGGTGGAGCGGAGTAAAGATGGTAAATACTGAAAAAAAAGTTCTTTTCATACAAAGCAAAATTCCAACCGTCGACGATGCGGAGTCACTATTCTATGTTACAAACAACAATCTATGTCAATAAAAATATGGATATCAGTTTAAGCATTTGATTGCGAAAAGGAATGCGGAAGGACATCGGCAAAAAAACTTCTAGTAAATAAGTTTCTCAAAAGAAG
The DNA here is from genome assembly GCA_910591695.1 of Galerucella pusilla. Classification (NCBI taxonomy): domain Eukaryota; kingdom Metazoa; phylum Arthropoda; class Insecta; order Coleoptera; family Chrysomelidae; genus Galerucella; species Galerucella pusilla. The sequence continues at coordinate 134,130 of CAJUYI010000309.1, forward strand.
CTACTGCTGTGACAGTTGCCGAAGAAATGAATTACCAACTATGCGCCCCGAGGATGTATAGATATTGAGATAATAGCCAGAGGTGATGTTGCTGGAGTTAATATGATTACACTCGTCCAAAAATACATCCAAAAGCGTCCAAATCATGTTAAAGAATTCTATTTTCTCTTTTCTTCCTCTATTAACGAGAAATGCAACATTCAAACTGTTGGGATCATCACATTTTCTGTTATCACCAAAAAAAGCGACATTTGTTGGCTTGTATAATCCGGAATTATCGCAGACCATATATACGTTATCTCTTATACAAACGTTGAAAAGGTTATTGGGTGGAAGTCCAGCGCTGTTGCTGAAGATTATATCGACCAATCTATCAATAATAGAAGATAAACAGCTGTGAAAAAAATTCCTGATAAAAATGTTTATTAGAAAATAAAATTTTTGTAAGTAAAAAGAGGCTTACAATTAAGACATTTCGTAACTAAAATCTCACAGAAATTTATTTGAAACACTGGATCGGAAACAACATGAATTACAGTAGAAATTTTTAATGAAATAAATTTGGGATTGAAGTGATTTTATAGGATTCTAAATTTGTATTTCTTCCAAGAAATGGGTTATAGAAAAGAAAAGAGGAACTGGATTATTTTGAAAATACTACCAACAAATTGGACATGACACCGGAACAAGAGAAATGCTTAGTTTCAGTATATTTTCCTATAATTTGGTGATAAGACACTTAGTTATTTGAATATTAATCCCAAAATATTGATATTGATTACAATTTTTCCAAACTTCTCAATACCAGGATTTCTTTGATCTTTTTACTGTTACATTCGAAGTCCATGTTTTTTTTTTGTACTATTTAGACTGAAAAATAATGAAAACGTTTACACTTGACCAATAATTTTAATCTTTTTCGCTATGATTGAACTGAAAATATATTGTATGTGATTTAACATAACCTAAACCTACTCGAACTAAACGTATCCTTAAAAAAATAGGCTAGAAATCGATAAATAATAATCATAATACAAAACATTCCTCATTTTCGGCATTTTAAGATTTGAATTTAAAAAATACTTGTTATTTATTACGGTATAGAGTTACTTAATACTAGGGCTCAATAGACCTTTTAGGTCTCAGTGAATGTCACCCCAAAAATCACACATACATACATACATACATACTTAATACTAACAGTGTCGGATGGATTACAGCTAATCAAAAATTGGTGTTACAGTTGTACTAGTACTAGTTTATTATTTAATTAAGTTTATATTTGCTATGGCCAATTTTCTTGGAACTGAATTCCCAATATATATTCTTACTTTTAAAAATTAATACAATACTACAATGTACAAGTTTCAGATCCATTTTGATTGCAATGAAATTAGGAACGGCTGAAGAGGTTTCTTACAGAATTTCATTTACTGAGATGCTTTCCAATATTTCAAGAGCTTATAATGTTTAAACGAATAATGACACATACATGCGATCTTCTTTGAAATACTTCACAATGATACCAGTGCATTTTGCAATCCAACAGCAACGAAATTTTGGAATGCGCTCAGGCAATTACTTCAGCTTCGATTTGCAGCATCCCCTATCACGCCGCAGTGTTTCCAGAGAAAATAGTAGTAGGTAGGTACCAGAATACTAGAAAAAATTCACCAGACCTAATTTATATGTACCAGAATTTTAATGAATCAAATTTTACCAAAGTAACAAAGAATTTCAATTTTCAATTCAACTAGTATCAGCAAAACAATTTATCATGGAATATTTGAGATTCTTTGCCGTCTAGAGGTGAGAAATGAAAATAAAAATAAATACAAATATTACTACAGTAAACAAATAGCTGATTAAAATCCTGTCTTTCTTGCTGGTCGCTTGCGAAGCCACTAAGATAACAAACTTTGGGTGAGAGTTATTTGGACGGAAATTTACGAATAAGCTATGAGACATTTAGATTAGTTATTATTAATCATCGTATTATTTAAAATAGTATACTTTTTCATTAAAGGATTTTATAATAAAATACCTACTTGCGTACTTGACCAGAGTAATTTGTACCGGATATAATACATTTGTACCAACTTTGGCAACACTGCTACGTTGCGAATTGGAACGGGTCGTTGCAATAGACAGTGCAACTTTCTGAACAAGCTGAACTTGCTGTAACATTTTCGGAAAAGTAGAATTTCCAAATATGCTCGAAATTTATAGGATGTTTCGTTGAAAAAAGAAAATTATCTAATGGAATCCGCATTTTTTCAGTATGCTCCTGGGAAACAATATCCTACTGAAATTAAAATAATGTATAATCTAGAGTGGAATTGTGTTGAGCGTCTTAAAAGGACTGCTGCCTAATTGGGTATTTCAATAATCTCAAACTAGTGGAGAAGGATGAATGTAGGTTCTGTGAAACGGAAACAAACTTGCAGATTGCATGGGACTACAAAATTTCAGGGCACTACTGGATAGAAGAGGACGACATTATCAACTTACTGTGGGATCCAGGACACTGGAATAGATGGAAATGGAATAGCAAATTAAATAATGCTTTCGACCACCCTTTTGGATGCCGGTGCGGAATCTTCTCCAATGTGATATTGCAAAAAAAGGCAAGGTCGAAAATAAGAGAAGATCTGACGCATTTGTATGTGTATATTTGCAGTCAAAACATGTTGGAAACTTCTGGGAGACCAGTCATTATCCACTAGATCCATTCAAGTTCATAGTGGATTTCAAACAAGTGAGTACATTTGCAAAAAATCGTAAATTTTTCCAATATGCAGATTGGTTGTTACATACGATAATACTGAAAATTACTCTATAATTTTTCCATATAATATTTGTTACTTTGGCCTTTTTTCAATTTGTTCAAATAGATGTTTCTTAAATATTTTTTGATAATTGATTTTTTTACTAGATATGTGCTATTGGTAATTAATTACAATCGTTTACATTAATACAAGTTCTAAAATTAGCCGAACAGCTTATATAATATTTTATCTCTGACTCTGGTAAATTCCCAATTCAAAATATCTCCAATTCTAACTTTTCAAGAGGTTTTGTAAATTGAAAGATATACACTGTGTTTATTTGTGTTTAGATCCGGAAATACTCCTTATATTTTGTAAAATAAATATAGGTATCAAGTGTTACCTCATTTGAAAATAGGGGTAATTCTCCAATCATCATATTTTTTGCTTTTGATACAAACCTTCCATTTTTATTTAATCGTTGTTTGAAAGAAATTCCCTTTAATTTTTCAATATGCCCCCATATATTGTTATTTCAGAGAGGATCTTTAAAGGACATGATTTTTTTTGCTCAATTTAAGACTTTTCAAAGTGTCATTATCAATTTAAAATAAACGTAGATATGACCTGAAATATTAAACTTTCCCAGGTAATGTGACAAAACTGGCGTTTTTATCAAGAAGAATTTGAGTTTATAACATTACTAGAAAGTACCCCTTCGCAATTAAGAAAAACTATATTTGAAGACATATTTGTTTGTGTCATACAGGGGCATCTGAAAATTTAAACAACGTTAATATCAAATACATAAAAATATCATTGAATAAAGATTTGTTGAATCTTTCAAATGAGGTATCATGTGATACCCAAGGCATTTGGAAAAATGTAGGGAGGGGGTAGATCTGACGTTTATGACATTAGTACCCAAAAATGTCTTTTTCACGTTAAAAGTATATATGCATTTATTTCTAACACTGCGCATTTCTGGAATATCAAGAGTGGGTTCTTTTCATATAAACAATGTGTTTATTTGCTAGTTGTCAAAGAATATATTTGTTTTTAATAAATTGAAATTATAAATTGTTACAATCTAGTACATTGGCATCTAAGTACCACCATTTTTTTCAATCTTCTATTCAGAATGCTATTGTCCACATTTGTTTGACAAATCATTCGAAAAATGATTGTATTGTTCGATTTAAATTTCAAATCATTAAAATGGAATGTTGACCTACGACCACCAAAATTCTTAATTTCTCATAGCAACAAAAGTTTGTTTGATTTCTGGATGGTGGTCGTAGGAAAAATATAGTGTGCACCACCGACTTCACTTTTTTTGCTTTGAATTAAGATTCTAAGGCAACACAAGCTGTTCACCGACCTTTGTCCAAGCATCGTTATTACTAGCATCGTTTTTGTGAGCAACTTTTGTTGCCTTGAAACATCAAACAAAAAAATCTAAGTATCGAAAATGCTCGTATGTCATTCTTTTCCAAAGACAAGAAAAACGTTAACATTATCAAAACATATATGTATTTATTTCAGTTCCAACTATATACTATCGATTTTGATGATATTCTACATGGGAGCTGACCACATTTCGTTGTTACCGCACCTATATATATTTTCATCTAGCGGTATTATTTACTATGTTACTATTTTTATGGAATCGTCTTTGGACCAGGATCTTCAGGACTTGGACTATCGTTTCGTCTGGATCTAACCCTTACTACTTGTCTGTGAGTATTTTGTTCGCTTCGAGGTGTCAAAGTATTAGCGCCATAATATAAATCGTGACCGGAAGTGGACAATCTTAATTTTTCAGAATTTTCATCATCCTTAACCGTAAAGAGTAGACCTAAGTTGAGTTGCGGGATGTCGTAGAATACAGCTAGGGTTAACATCATTATTGTTATACCCAAAAATAGATAACCTGCAACAAGATTGAAGAAATAATAACGTGAGAATTTTGTACTGAAGTCGTTTTGTAAAACTTTTTGGTTGGATATTACTTTTATATGTTAATATTATAAGTGATGGTGGATAAGATGTTATCAATTTGAAAAAAAAAATTTGTTTCATTTGCTTCTACAGGTTTGCATATACAGGGTGTACCAATCTTACTACAAACTTCGGTATATGGGTTATTTTGAGAGATATCAAAAAATGTTATCAACAAAAATAGTAGATGTGCTGAAGGTCCATATTTTAAAATTATATCGAACTATACAGAGTGCTGCATAACTGCGTTACAAACCAAACATATGATTTTTCAAATGGGAACCCTTGTATATTATACCGAATTCGGATTGGTTACATTTTTTTAAAGCTTTTGATATGGGGTTTTGCCACGTTATACAGAGTCCTTCAAAAGATATGGACACGTTTATGTGAAAATCGTAGGTAAATCAACGCTCTGTAGCTTGTTGTACGTTGAAGAAAAAAAAATGTATTTTGCTAAACAGAGTTTTGTAATATGATGCAATATCTCCGTATCCTATTAAATTTCAATTATATTCTTTCTTGTATACAGGGTGAACGGAAACTCGAACCTGTCATTTTCTTTCTTATTTCAAATTGAACACTCTGTATTTTATAGCAAAAATAGAATCTTCGATTATCTAACTTTAACTTTTGTCAAGCATTCCCCATACCCAAAGTTTATAAAAACACAGTTATTTTGTAATATTTATTGTAAACTAAAATTCTTGACCTATTATGTGAAAGCATTAAACGTGGTATGTAACAAAAAATCCTAATTAATAATAGATTTTAATAAACAATTTATTCTTAACCAAACTAGCGACCAAAAGTATAATTCTAACCGTAATATTAAACTAAAGGTTTAAAATGTTCACCGTTAACATCAATGAAATGCTGCAGAATAGTTCAAATGATTGACTAACATTTCTCAGCATATCAACGTTAGCAGATCGAAATGCCGCACTAATTATCTCTTTCGTGTCATCTCTAATATCCGGGGATTTCATAAACTCATTCCTCACCAGACCCGAAAAAAATAAATATACTTTTGTTAAATCGGGTGACCGAGCTGACCAATCAGTTGGGCCCCCTCTTACAGCATTGGATTGATGTTAACGGTGAACACTTTGAACCTTCAGCTTAATATTACGGTGCGGATTATACTTTTGGTGGCTTGTTTTGTTTAGAATGAATTATTCATTAAAATTCATCATTAATTGGGATTTCTTGTTACATACAACGTTTATTGCTTTCACATAATAGGTCAATAATAATATTTTACAATAAATATTACAGAATAACTCTGTTTTTATAAACTCTGGGTATAGGGAATGCTTGACAAAAATTAAAGTTACATAATCGAAGATTCTATTTTTGCTATAAAATATAGGGTGTTCCATTTGAAAGAAGAAATAAAATGACAGGTTCGAGTTTCCGTTCACCCTGTATATAAGAAAGAATATAATTGAAATTTAATAGGATACGGAGATATTGCATCATATTACGAAACTCTGTTTGGCAAAAACAATTTTTTTGCTTCAACGTACAACAAGCTACAGAGCGTTGATGTACCTACGATTTTCACATAAACGTGTCCATATCTTTTGAAGGACTCTGTATAACGTGGCAAAACTTCATATCAAAAGCTTCAAAAAAATGTAACCAATCCAAGTCCGGTATAATATACAGGGGTTCCCATTTGAAAAATCATATGTTTGGTTTGTAACGGAGTTATGCAGCACTCTGTATAGTTCGATATAATTACAAAATATGGACCTTCAGCACATCTACTATTTTGGTTGATAACATTTTTTGATATCTCTTAAAATAACCCATATACCGAAGTTTGTCGTAAGATTGGTACACCCTGTATATGCAATAAAATATTTAAGTAAACTCACATGTAGTAGCTATTTTATATAGTGGACGGTAAGGCTGGTTAACTGAATCGCCTGGTATGTAATCTCCCAGACCAATAGTCGTCAAAGAAATGAAGCAATAATATATTGAATCCAGATAATCCCATTCAGGTTCGATTGTAGCAAACACAGCAGCAGGAAGCAACAGGAAGAAGCACACGAGGACCAGCACTAAAACATTATTATGTCTTACAATAGTTTTTACTTCCTTTCAATGAAGGGCGAGGTTCTTCCAAGGTTAAGTCATCGAGGATATATAACTAAAGCCACATGTCAATTTGACCAAAGTAACTTTATTAATAATCAAAATTATGTACCAATTTATTATTACAGGATAGTCGAGACTATAACATTTACATCCGTATTCAGGAAGACAAGATCAAAATAAACTTCTGGACAAAATTAACGCACCACTTCAATAATTATTCTAAATATTTACAATATAAACACAAAATAAAACTTAGTTAAATTGAAACAATAATGAATACCTAAAAATTAGTCGAATATGACCTTAACATGACCTTAATTTGCCTTATTTTTTCTTTAAAAATTTGTTTTTGCTGAAAATGCATAATTAAGCTATCATGCTTTCAAATTGAAAAAATAAAAAAGAATATGTGAAACACAATAAATGAATTTTGGTGAACCCTAATACCGTGTAGGGCCTCCTCTACTTCTTATTACTGCATTCATGCGTCGAGGCATGCTTGATATTAAATGTTCAACAAACGCTTGCCGAATAATCTCCCATTCTTCAATAACGGCCTCTATAAGTTGGTTGTAATTAACAACAGGAGGTCTACGACTTCGAATCTCCTTTTTGAGATAGTCCCATAGATGCTCTATAGGATTCATGTCCGGACTGTTAGGTGGCCACTCTAATAAAGGGATATTAACTTCATTTAGGTAACCAATAACCTGTCACGTGGGGACGAGCGTTGTCCTGCATGAATAAAAAATTAGGTTCAACAAATGGAGCAAAAGGCATTACATGTTCGACAATAATGTTATCTAAGTAATATTGGGCATTCATAGACCTCGTACGTATAGGGACTAATTCCGTACGAGCATCGAAGCAAATTCCTCCCCAAAACATTTTAGAGCCACCACCAAAAGGTACTTCAGGAGAGATATTACAGCTGGCAAACTTTCTCCTCGTCTTTGCCAGACACGCTCACGTCCATCTGGAGCTTTAAGGCTAACTCTGGTTTCATCGGAGTACATAACCCGTTTCCAATCATTGATGGTCCAATTCTGATGTAGTCTTGCAAAATTCAATCTCTGAACTTTGTATTCTCTGGTAAGCAAGGGCTTTTTGGCTGGTCTTCTATTGCTTAATTCTGCTTCATGTAAACGTCTTCTAACCGTTCGAGATGATATAGCGACGTTGCGAACTTCCGCTAATTCATTTTTTAACAGATTGCTGGTAGCTCTCCTGTCTCTGAGAGCACGTTGTCTCAAAAAACGATCATCAATTTGATTAGTGCAACGTTTTCACCCTTGTCCTGTTCTTCGAAGGTACGAGCCTGTTTCATTATGACGTCTTACTACGCGACTGATACTGGAATGATGTCTTCCTAATAAACCAGCAACATGTCGCATTGAATCTCCTTCATCCAGAAGAGTCGATGCTCGCACTGCCTCCTCCTCCATTGACAAATTTCTTTGGCGGTTCATTTTTCTTACTTGTTTTACTCGCAAATGAACTTCCAAACATGCATATGATAAAAACAATTACAAACAAACGCTTGCTTCTTACAGAAATTTTGTTTTAATCAACACTTTTAAAAAAAATTTAACACAGATTTACTCTAAAAGTTTAGTATGAATTACTGTTAAAACACATTATGTGACACTAGCTAGTTTAAATAACATCCGTCAGTATCAAACACGGTCCATAGCCTACTTGTCGTACACTAAGTTAACAATAAATAAAGATTATTGAGAAAAATATGAGTGGTGCGTTAATTTTGTCCAGTTTATAAAAGCACAGCTCTCTTCGTTAAATGCTTGCAACGGAACCGGCATTATAACCAGCCGTAAATGGATAAAACGGAGCCATTTTACGTAAATGGTATTCAGATATCAAATTTTTGCTTAACGTTTTCGTTATACATGAAATATTCAAGGTAAAAAATAATCAGTGACCAATGACGGGCAAAATTGTCATTTCATTCCCGTTACGGAACGTTGGAGCGTTATCGAAACGATACGTTATTTGACATTTCTGAATATGGGTGTCAATCTAATGTAATTTGAACGTATTCAGCAGTTATAGTTTAAAATATCCCAGTTATTATAATTTATGATGTAATCAATAACGTATACCAATAATATAATATTTATACTTAATCAAACATAAACCGTAATTGATGAAAAATAAATACCTACAGAATATTATAATACAATTGATTGTATAATTAATTAATTGATTACTATTACGTTAATGTTATTTCAGTTATAATATCATCTAAATGGCCACAAAATATTTAACAAACAATTTATAATGGCATATACCATTGCCATTGGAAACTGACTTCTATTTTTATAGAAAAAAGCGAAATACAAAACCATTTTATCACTGAAGTGGTGAAGGATTGTTAAGCTGGGTGTGATGAAGTAAATGAGAAAACTCTACCAAGTTCATTATCGTGCTTACCCATAATTATGAGATGCATTATCCTTATGTTAAAAGGTTGATACAAATGACCAAGACGGGAGTTTAACCATTGTAGTAGTCCGATTGTTGGTACCAAAAGTCTTTCTACCAATGCAGAAAGGAGTACCAGTGTCAAAGGAATGCCCACCATAGCATACAACATGCAGAAAACTTTTCCGGTTCTACTGAGCGGCGTTACGTGACCATAACCTAAAATAAATAAATTGTATAAATTGTAAGGATGGATTGTGTTTATCTAAAATTCTGAAAACACGGCCGAAAAAATCACCCATAGCACTAGGAATTTGTGATATTGACATGAATGACATGGGAATGTGCTTAAAATTCCGTACATACAGTGTGGCCCATTCTGTTTGGAAGCACCCCAGTAAAATCCGCATTTCTCAACCGATTTTGTTTTAATTTTTTTTTGTTAGTTTCAGTATCAAAAACAGTATTTTGGCACACATTTTCATTGCTTAATTACTATTTTCAAAGCCCTCTATATTAATTTTTCTTTGCCAAAAAAACAATAGTACATTAGGTAATTTTTTTTCTCAAATATGACTATACCACTGGATTCAGAATCATCACAAATGTAAACTACCGAAATTTTATGAAATTTTTTTTTTAACGACAAAGTTATTACAACATGAATTTCGAAAAGTGGTATTTTCAGTAATATTTTACGTAGAATGTAGAAAATTTTTGAAAATGGCAGCATGGTAAATAAAAACAAGGACTCAAACATATTGCACAGTGAAAATTCGAAGCCGATAACTTACCCGTTCTGGAGTTATGGCTTTTGAAAGTAATGTAAAATTGTGCTTAACATGAAATGAAATGAAAATGAAAATACCACTTATTCCAAATTCATGTTGTAATAACTTTGTCGTTAACAATTTTTTTCAATAAAATACCTGGTTGAAATAATA
>CAJUYI010000309.1:154393-182784 GCA_910591695.1 Galerucella pusilla
AATAATATAGTTAAACTCAACATCTGTCGTTTATGAAAATCCATGCCAATTTATTTAAAATCGGTAAAAGGTGTAATTAAAAGGAGTCTTTCCCATTGTAAGGGCCAGTTTCATAATCATTGCTTAAATTGGCATTTAACTAAAGGGTCCTTTAGCTTAAAGGTTCTCCTAAAACTAGGGTCAGTTTCATAATAGTATGGACGCGTCCTCATGATAAGATCCCCATTTAGGCTTGAATATACTGTGTTGGCTGCACTGCTCGCCAGGTTCCTTTATATTTTCAATTTAAAACTACTACGAGGGCATTTTGACTAGTGACGTGTCATTTGAATATACAAATTAATAACCTCATGAAAAATATGAACTTACAAGAGTAGTATTTCAATTCATATTGTTCAAAACTATGAATTCTTCTTTCATAATTAATGAGCAAATATATTTTCGAATATTTTTTTTGTACAGTGCGACACATTAACTGTAGATATTATTTGTCTGGACTTTTATTTGGAAATTCTTTATTCACCACGCAACTTTCGACAAAAAATTGAGAATAGGTGAGTATTATAGATTTTTCAAAGAATCAGACAAAAACTCTGGTTCCGTATAGGTAATTCACCTGACTTTAACAGAAGCTTCGTGATATTCAGAAAGGTATAAAATATGTATATTCCAATTCATATAAGGAATACGCTGATCAAGGGCTAGAGGTTTTTCATAAATTATAAGATGGGATAGGTCGTGGAAATAAATATGTTTTTTTTTCATTTATTTACCGCATCAACCGCTAGGGTTATTAGCGGGACTGTAATATTATACAAAAATATTAAGTACAAACAAATTTTAAATCTTGTTAAATAAGTCAGTGTTCTTTAGGAAGTTTATTACATTGTCCATTTTTAAAACTAGGGAATCTTCAATTTGTTCTGGTAATTGTGCTATCGTTCTGGCTTGATGGTATACTGTGGACAGCTTTTTAGGATATGGCATGAGGAAAGTTGTATATTACAATTACATCTTGGTGGTTCTTCTTTTGTGATGAGGTGTAGATGCGTCAATGCTGTATGACCAATACGGAGGCGGTTGATAATGATTTGGTTTTTTCTTCCCCGTGGAAGAGGTAGCTTTGATCTCACTCGAGGTTTGATTTCTTCAAGCTTTGCGTCGTTCACGTTCCACAATTGCTGCCAGGTGTTATAAATATGGTCCTTGATGGTGATTTTAATGTCTGTTAGAGGAATCAAGGAAGTATTATTAATTGTGAGATTTGTAATTGAATTTTTGGCTATTTGGTCCACTTTCTCATTGCCTTCGATTCCTGCATGAGATGGAACCCAGAGAAATTTTATTTCATTGTTTCTCAGTACTAGATATATTGGTTTCAATCCCTGTAGGGCGCTTAATGAGTCCGTAATAATGAGTACATTCGAATAAATATATGTGCAAAGTTTTAGTGCTTCCTTTATAGCGTACAGCTCGGCGGTGAATATGCTACATTCTTTTTTAAGTTTCGAAGCTACGGAGTGTTTGTCATGGTAGACAGCTGCAACTACTCCATCCTTATTCTTGTATCCATCGGTAAAAATATGTTTATAGCCTTGATATTGCGATATCGTTTCTATATATTTAGCTTTAATAATTGATTGGGAGTAAGAATGTTTTGGATATCTTTGTATGGGAAAATCCATTTTAGGGATAGATAGTTTCCATGGTGGGGTGATGAGTATATGCTGCTTATCAGGATTGAGTTCTAGTCTGTAGTTTTGGGCGTTTAATTTTTTCATGAAATGGAAGATTTCTTAGGCTGATATTTTGGTAGTGATAATATTGATTATTGGATTTTAAGAGAGAAGACAAAGGGTTATTCTCAGTAGTCCGTAGCCTTACAACGTAGTACAAGGAGAGCATTTCTCTACGAAATTTTAATAAATATGTTTGGCAAAATATCATCAGAAACTACGACATATTTTAGCCGATCCAGAACTACATAAAGGACTCTATTTTTACAGAGCATTTATCACGGTTTTGGCTATCCCAGGCGCTAATGTTACAAGAATTGAAAGACATGGTTGGAGGAAGAGATCCAGTATCGCAGAAGACTACACAGACGACTATCTATAATTCTATAACAGTAAGGCATACATTTCCATCACAATTTTGAAGTTAGCAGCATGAACAAACATTATTTCGCAACCACAACATACAGAAATTCATGTAAAATATGTGTCTCTTATTCTCCTTAGTTTAATCACCACGTTTGCAACTTTCATAAATAGAAATTTCAATGGTTCTGTTATTTTATTACTGTTAATTATTTTTTTGTCCAAATGGAAGCTTTTTTAAAAGTAGCATCTTCGCGTGTGTAGCATTTCTACAGTGTACAGTGTAAAAGCCAAACGGTATAAATTAACTATTTCGGTTACTGTACATACCTAGGTATTTGTAAACCACACATCAAATTTAAATTATAGAGTTTATATAACCTTTTTGGTGTGCGTCATCGATTGTTATAATGTCCTTCTAACACATTACGTGTCACATCAAAATGTCACAATAATGAACCGTTTAAATGTATTACAAACGTTAACTTGAGCCTTTGACTTGACAGTTCTCGTCAGGTTTATTTAAGACTAAGATTTGCCAAGACATTTTGAACATTTACTCCATTGACATTCTTAGTTTTTTTTGGTATTTCACATTTTGTCACGTTTTGCATTACATTTCAGATTTTTGTATTGTTTGTATTGTAGCGAATTTTGGTAGCCACGTGATTCTATTTAATTTTAAGTTAATTTTCAATTTTCATATTATATTTCTCCATTAAAGTGGAATTATTTAGAAACAGTAATTCACACAGTAAATTCAAGTCATAGTGGTTATTTTCAAAGAAAAAAACAGAATTTATAATTGGTTAAAAAAAGATGTCTGTTGTTGGCACGCGAATCACTTTTGTCCCATGAAATGAAATCGTGAAAGATGAAAATGATAAATATTGTTAATGTTAATAATCTCTTCACTGTTGAAGTTTCTCTATATCTATGGGCATTATAATTACATGGAATTTCAATGACCCAATTGCTGATTCGTCTCAGTGAAATATGGGAAAATATTACTTACTTAAACTATCTAAGTATTCTTTCGGGTATTGCAAATTCGAAACATCAGTGATGTTCAGTGAAATAATTAAAAAAGTAATCACTTCAACAGCGAACTCGTGGTTTGAATTTCGTTTAATCGTTGAAAAATAAATACATTTATTACTCAACGGTTTGATCGATAGAAAACACAAAAATTGAAGTTCCCTATATGTACTTACAAAAGGATATTGACTATATCGAACCTCTAATTAAATTCTACAGGTTGGTAAAAAAATAATAGTATAGCATTTTAAAAGATATCAATTATAATTCAAACTAACCTGAAACATTAGGATTTGTTATCTGAAATTTCTGAATAGCCGTTCTTAGTCGTACTCTAGTAAGTCTATCTTCTGGATCTTCGATATACGTGAACATAGCTGCCCCGCTACATACGAAGAAAATATAAAAAAACAAAAAAACTGAAAGTAAGTATGTAGATTTGCACATTCCCAAAATCTTTGGACCATGATATTCTTTTTTAAACGACGATCTTCTAATGGGAATCAATTCCTGCATCTCTTCCGAAATAAGAGGAATAGCTATGGAGCCGTAATGCATGTAATCCATTTTTTTTGTATTATTGTTCATTATTCAAGAAACACTCTATAAAACTGTTCACTTATGTTATATGTATTCACTGGGATGCGAGAAAAGTTCATTTTTCAATGTGAAAACATAAATGAAAATTTGTATAGTCCGTTCCTTCATTTTGAAAATTGTGAATAATTTAAAATCACAAAAAGTAATCACTAAATTATGGTAACATTAGCACTGATTGGTATTAAGCAACTAACAAGATTTATGTTTCAGGCTGTATTATATATACTTGTAGAGTTCTTATCAGTGTGTAAATTGTCGATTAGACACGACGTTTTTGTTTGGTTTCTTTCGTCTGGTAATATCAACTACCTGAATACAACTAATTTAATAATTGAACTCTTGTAAACAATAAACAAATTATTTGTTGGAATGTAAATAACTGTGTATTCCAAAGAAGAAAAAAAATGTAATTGAAAAAGGTAATATTTATCAAATCTATGCTCGTTATATTTGTACAGGATGTCTGTTGGTTACTCCATGTATATCACAGAAATTGTTTACCCTATTATTTTGAGGAAAAAATATATGAAAAATTATGTAAAATCACACAAAACTAAGGAAGAGCATGTCATATAGGCGAGAGAGCTATTAAATACAGGGTTCATTAACCGCGTTTGCTATATCTATTTGTCTACTTTCTTAATACAGGCAAAGATGACAGAATAAATTATAAGATGTTTCACTCTAGGGCGGTTTGATTCAAGTTGCTGTCCCAAACGGACGCCGCTCTCATAAATTATGTTTACGATTCGCTTTTGTTGTCAATTAACGAGACCGGTAGATACCAGAACAGTTTGAAGAGCTTATTTTATTTTAAGCTATACAGGGGTAATAAGAGAAATATGTATTTAAATTATTAGTTATTAGTTTATTTTTAAACGTTAATAATTTCGAAAAATGTTCGGGATATGAATTTGAAAAGGTAAGTTAAAAATAAACTTGAATTTTGTGATACTTATTGATAATCTATCAGATATTTATCACAAATTCAATTAAATATACTCATTAGCCACCAGAATAATAGAGCCACTAAATCTAAAATTTTGATCATTAAATAACGCATATTTTTTGGATTGACAAGTTTAAAACAGTAAAAAGAGAAGCAGCTGCGGGACTTTATTAAAAAAATGTTATAAATGTTGTAAAATACTAAGTTTGGTTTATGTGTTAAATTTAATCTATTGTCTTTCAAATATTTCAATATACATTTGAGAGTAAAATATAATACGAACTCTGGTGTAGAGACTTGCATAATATTTGAAAGGAAATTGATTACATGGATGATGAAAAGAAAATTAAGTAAATTCGTTCAAAAGGAACTGACCAATTCCTCTTTGGTTAGCTATAGAATTGAATTTTTCGATAAATATAGTTTCCATCACAATAACGTTCTCAACAATGTCCCTTGATGGTACACATAAGCCACTAAATTCATCCTTCTTTGTCGTGTAAGCTTTTAGCTTACAGAAAAAAGTTTCTCTGTTTATTAAATTATCAGCCAAATGGGCAAACTTCAAGCATGTTTAACATGAATGTTGTATTAGATATTTTTTTAACAAATACCCCGTAACATACACTAAAGCATTTCCTTCTGGGCTTGATAGATTTTGGTAATCTGTTGTAAACACTTTTTAATGCACATTTTTAGTTTCTGTAGGAAAAGTGTACTGTTCTAGACATTCTTTTGTTAGTTCAAAACCAATAGTTAAAAGAACTTCGTTTACGTCATCCATACAGTTTGTGCCTTCAAAATGATCAACATATTTTTGAGAAAATAGTTTTTCAAACGCGCTACAAAATTGTACGGGGGTTGGATTTTTGGCATTATCACAGCAACTTCGTATTTGACCAAAAAAGTTTTCGAGGCAATCCTGATTGAGGTTTCGTGTAAGTAAAAATTTATATCCTCGCCATTTTAGAGTTTCCCATAATGACAGAATTGCTTGAATGGTTATTTTCCATCCAGATATAAATTTCAATTGCTCATAGTAACTCTTTTATTTAGATAATTAAAAACCTCAAGTTTATTAAGTAATGAGGTAATTAAAATATTTAGTGTTTAAGCTTTGCTATCCAAAAGAAAAATATTAATATGACTTTTTTAATCATTCCAACAATTAATCAATAAATTTAAAAAAAATCTTTACAACATAAGTATAAAACACAAGCAACCAATTATAAACACCGTTCTAAAATAACAGCGCTCGACGGGCGACGTCCCGTATAATATGCCAAATTAAATGCAAGTAAGGACGTAGCGACGAACTGTACCATTCAAGTCACCAGACAGTCACCAGCGGCATCGGTGCTTTACGCGATAAATTCGATCGAGTGAAACATCTTATATTTTATTCTGTAATCTTTGACACAGGGTGAAATTTTGTATATTATTCAAACGAATCAATGTTCAAAGACTAGTTTCCTGAATCAGTTAATAAGTTGGTAGTGGTGTGATATTTTTCAAAATATTAGACCAATCAAAGTTTCCGGTCAAAAGTTGTAATCAGAAAAATATCTGTCTAAATTCGCATTGCGCTATGTGTATTAGTAAAAGATACACTTTCAAACTGTCATTTGTTATTGCCCCAAGTGCGTAACTACGTGTAAGCGGGGAAAAGCAGTTAGTACGTGCCTGAGACTTTAGGGGGCCCTAAATAACACATTTTTTTTCAGTTTGCTGTTCAATAAGTTCACATAACACTGCATTGATTAATTAATGAACTATACAAAAAATTCCGGTGACAGTTGTTAGTGTAGAAAGATCATTAAGCAAATTAAAAATTGGAGAATAAATTCTATAGGACAATCGAGGCTACATAATCTTTCTATATTAGCAATTCAACATCAATAAGCAGCGAAACAACTTAAGAGACATGATTTATTCCTTTCCAAAAATGAAAGCCAGAAAAACAGAATTTTAAATACGAGTATTTTAGGTTAAGTTAATTTTTGTAATTATTATTTGTTGCTTTACCTGCTTATTAAAATAAAAAATTTCATTAACTGTTATTAAAACCCAAATAACAAATTAAGCATTAATTCTGTTTGGGGTGGATCTGTACTGTACGGGGGAGTGGCCCACCGAAAAGTTATGCGTAAAGGTAAAAAATTTCTAGTTACGCCACTGTGTTGTCCATATTAGTCTAAATGAGAGGTAGGGGTATGCAAAGTTCTTCATCCAAGCTGTAAATAAAATGTAACACAATATTGGCTTTTGCTTGAATTTGACATCACATATCAGTAAAAAGAATTTTTAAATTGGTGGGAGAATAAATACCCACGGATTTTTCACCTCAAATGGATTTAATAACTTTTGCACGATAGCTCGATAACTATTAAATAACTAATATGGGTGAGTTGGAAAGCTATAAAATAAACTGTAAAAATGGAACTTCGGTGACGCTTTATGAATTCTACCAAACTTAGCATTGTTTGGAGGAGAATCCAATACCCAATATCACATCAATCTTTCACTTCAGTTTTTCTAACAGTCTGGTAAAAATTTATTTTAACAAGTACCCGTGATTTGTTCAGTTTCTGGCATTACATACGATGATTACTGATATTTACTTTCTATTGCCAAACAAGAAGTAGGTACATCCTGTCAATCGAAGATGTAAAAAAACAGTACTATTAGATGGGAAATATAATATTTTCTCCAAACTTGTTCTTATCTAGATATCTAAAAATAGTAATTTACGTTACAAGACCGGAAAGTAGTGTTTTTCAGGTCAAGACAAGCAGATTCCAGGGCGAGCCGTAGGAGAGTCCTGGGTGCTTATTCTCAACCAAGAGATGTAAGAGTTCCTACGAGAAAATCCGCCATTGTTCCATTGAAATTTTATACTCCGTATTCTCGCCGATTTCCTTCCTATGAAATTTTGGTAGAAGAGGAGCAATTTTGTTCTCCTGCTTTGAAGCACACGAATCTAATATTTTCATGCGAATCGCATGCGCATAAAGTATTTTACATTGATATGTCATGAATTAAAGTGAAGAAAGTAAACCGGCCCGTTTGCAAATCTTTATGTTCCTCCATAAACTGCACTAATACAACTGATTGAAGGTTTTCGGTCCATTTTTATTTTATATTATATCTATGATTTGGAAGTTTTATCACTAAGATTGAAATATAAAATGACATCTATCAAGATAATATGACGTTTTCTTGTTACTCTTAAACTACTATTTGAGCAAATGGTCTACCACATACATTTCAATTCATTGATAACATACGGCAACAATGTCCAAGTATTTCGCATGGCTCAGAATGCGGTTCGAAATTTCAAGAGAGCAAGGAACGTTCCTACTCGTGTGATAGAATACTCACTTCTCTCAACTATGTTCTATCGATGAGAATAGGCCTGAAAAACACTTATTTTCGGGTGCGTGACGTACAATATTTTTTTTTAAGACGGACACTTCGATAAACATTCAATTCTTCATTTCACTTTTCATAACAAAGTGATTAACAAAACTAAAACCAGATAAAATAATAAGTTTGACATAAACGACAAATTAAAAATCAACGAACTGTCATCACTCGACAATATATCGAAACGTTGTTACCATAGTAACGAAATCTAAGGTAGATTGTATCTATTATAAAAGAGCGATTGGTAAAATGAAAACAAAATGGACGTCAGGGACCGGCAATAGTATATTGTGCAACTAGTGGGAAAGTACCTTCCCCACATGTTGCACACTATACTTTTTCTACGACTGCACAAACTGTGATCAAAGTGTACACGCCTTTAATTTTTTTGTCGACTTTTCTAAATATACAAAAAGTACACTTTCCGAAAAAGATTTCAATTTTGTATTTCTTATCTCCTGTATGTTCCTTGTGGTATATTATTCATTCTTTTTTTAATTTCTTGGGAAATTAAACCACAATATTTTTAAATTCTTTATTTCAACGTTTCGGTAGCCTCTCTACAAATTTTCCGTTAGCCAATTTATACTTTTTTCTTGGAATTGCCGCAACAAATCTAAAGTTACTTTGGCAGCTTTTTCCAATATCTCTGGCGCAGTATTATTAAAATCGTCACTAATATCAGTCCATATTATTTATATTATAAATAAGTACTTATATGTCTTGTTAAACTAATATTTTCAATAGAAATTGGGATTTTCATCAAAGCACGATTGAAACTACCTTTTACAATTCAAAAGCTTCTGATATAATCTGACAGTTTTGTGACAACTAAGTAGGTATTTAAAGATGACAGTAGCATACTAAGTTTTTGTCGATTTTATTTGATTCTCCATACAAATATAATATATGGCGTGGGAAAATAAATTTCCCACGGCTTAGGCAAAGTGACACTTTGTAGTCTCGTGAATTGTGGATTCCATAGCAGTCGTAGAAAAAAGCTTTTTCCGGTCTTGATCGGCAAAACGTTATTTTCTGGACAAAAAAATTGTCCAGAAAGTGTATATTTTCTGGTCGGTATTAAAAAAAATAATGAATATTGAATTTGTACGAGCCCCAAAATATCAAATGTTCGCTCACTTCTGGTATTTCCATAAGCTAGTTTATTTTCTTTATTGCGATAAAGTCCAATATCATGTGAATCACCGAGGATATTTAAATAAAATTATCAGCGACTGTAGACAGTTTAAAGGCACATACTTTGAAATTAGACGCAATTGTACAGCGTGTTCAAGAACGCTGTGCCAGATCATCTTTTTAAATTGAACGCCCTGTATTTGACTTCAAATTTGAATTCTGCTTGACTGCGCTATTGTAATGATATAAGGTTGTGATAGGTTATACTATACAGTCTATTTAAAAAGTTCTGACTACTTGTTCCTGAAAATCGTGATGAATTCAACGCTCTGTATACTTTAAGCTGTAGTATAAATCTTTTACAAGCATAGATACGTCTCTGATGGTCATCCACTATCATAATTCACTAGACCTTCTTCCATATCCATGAAACCGTTCACAGGGCGAGTCCTAACTTGAATACGTCGGTTTCACAATTTCTTCAAATGGATAACTTTATATTTTATATCGATGAATTAAACAGTTACTTTACTATATTTCAAATTTGATTGAATATTCCTCATAATCAAACTGAATAATTTTTATTTCCAATAAAAAATTCAATAAAAAGCAGCTGCATTAACGTGTGTTATTTCAGAAAAATATTTTAATACTGTCACTAGTAGATATATAAGCTATGAATTTTTTTATGTAGTTTAGTTAAATTAGAACCATATCATAGAGATATCGTTCTTGGTAATTAGGTAGGTAGTAAGTAGGTTCTCAAATATCAACAAACATTTAAATTTTGCTAGTCATTTGTCAACAAATGTGGTATCTACATGACGGACCTCCTGCTCACCATAATACGCTGATTCACGGTTAATTGAATGATGTTTTCTGTTTCCGGAAAAATGGATAAGACGAGCAGGACCAATTTTCTGGGCACCACGCTCACCAGCGTTGAATAAAGTGGATTTTTGCTTCAGAGGTTTCGCAAACGATAAGGAGTAGAAAGTATACCAAAACAACCAGTAGTGCATCTCAACTTCGCGCATCGGTTGTGCGCAGTTCGCCATTTCGGTTTAGAAGCCTCTCAAGTTCAGCAAGGACGGCGTATATTCTACTTCGGTTTAGGGACAGTTTAGTTTGATTTAGTCGCGTAAGCAGTGGCGTGGTGTGAATTAAATTTTTTTTGTTCAGTGACAGTAATCAAATAAGATGAATAAAGTTAAAGCAGGTATAGTTTGTGCTGCAAAGAACTGTAAAAGTAAATAATATGTGTACATGAAAAAAAGTTTTCTTAGATTTCCCTGTTTTATTTATTATAAATTTATATAATAAAAGTTCGATTATATTATACACTCAAATAGGAATACACATAAATAGAAATTTCAAAAAAGATAATAAAGTAAGAAAGAAAGAAATTTATTGATCCTTACCAAAAGGTATAGAATGTTATGCCAGTTACTTCTATGAATAAACAAACACAACATGTTTAGACACGTCATTACACACTAAAAGTTTAAAATCAATTCACCTGAATCTACATTTATTTTACAATTAAAATGGAATTTTATTTATTTAATTAAATTTAAAAGAGTAAATCAATCTTCATATGAAGATCTGGGCCATTCAAAATCGAATACCTCCTCAATCTCATAAAATGCCTGCCCTACAAGCGCCTATTTTACTATAAATTTTAATTTCTTGAGAGTAAAATTCTTCCATAATACTTATACCTATATATCTTACAGTAATAGAATTCTGTTAGCCGAACAGTACCCTTTTTGTTAGTTTAATCAGGTTTTTGTAATATAGTTGTGTATCATTGATCCAGTGGTATACGTCTTAATATGTTTATTTTTATGCACAAAAATGATAGCTTCCAAAATGTATAAACAAGGTATTGTGAGAATCTTTAATTTAATAAAAATAGGCCTTGCATGATATCTAACATTATAATAATGATGAGTTGATTATTTGGCGTCATATTTAATGAAATGTAATCTTAATTTGAAATTAAATATTATTTGATTATGAAATTTAACTAGGTGTTTAATAAAAATAAATAAGTACCTATATCCTCTGTTTTATTACAATTTGTTTTGCTATTGTTGCCGACTCTATATTCTCTAGAGGTTTTTCCTTGTAAAATTTTCAAATTGTTCATTATATAATATTCACAACACTAATCTACACTCAATAAAATCTTCTTCGAAACATAAATTTAACAACTTTGAATTATACTAATCCTTCCCTGTCCAAAAAATAGAACTGTCAGTTAATACGGACCTCGTATCTAAACCCGAATGGCTGTTTCAAGGCCAAATAAAATTATTACTCACAAGCGCGAAGTTGAGATGCACTACTGGTTGTTTTGGTACACTGTGGTAGAGGGTAGTATTTTTATGACTCTATTGTTGATTTTCTTATAAATTTTAGTATATTTATGATACGTGCTAATAAATTTTGTATTGTTGGACTTTTTTTAATTATAAATTTGAAATTTGCTATATTTTTTAATAGTTCACGTGCAAGAGAACGGAATCAAAAAATGGTAAAAAACGCATTTCAAGATACAAGAAAGAATAGGTGTTCTAGGGAATCGATTTTATACTTAATTAAATTGAAAATTTTACATCATGTAGTCCAGATGTCATAAATTGTTGACAACTTGAATTTAATATAGTGTGAATTTATGTACCTGTAACGGTTAGTAATTAAAAAGTACGTTTTATATTGTAATCAAACTAATGACCTGTCTTCGATATAAGGTCGCGTAAACAGCATAAATTAAAATTATATATTGTGTTTCATGAAAATCGATTCATGGGAGAGTAACAAACATCCATACAGTCATTCTCACAAATTTTCACGTTTATAAGTAAGATATAGAAAGGTGCTAACTGCATGACTCGCCCAAGGCGCTCAGATGTTTCAAGATATTCAGTATCACAGCGACAAGTCACTAGACGGTCAATAGCAGTATCAATAATTTACGCTATCAATACGTAATGAATATATACATAAACAAACCAATACATAACGATGGGAGATCTCAAAAGGAAACTGAAGTTCTAAGGTATTGCATTTCAGAAAAACTCGTTTGGGTATGGGAACTACTTGATCAAATTTGAAGTTTGGACTCGTCCTGTATACGGTTTCTTAGATATGAATTAAGTTTACCGAGGTACCAACACAGACGTATGGATTCAACTGATTAATTTCAAAATGTGCAGTTTAAACAATATAGGGCGTTGAACTCGTTACGATTTTCAGGAATAAGCGGTCAAAACTTTTCAATGACACCGTATAACCTATTACAACCCCACATCATCGTTAAACCGAGGTCAAGCAGAATCCAAATTTGAAGGAAAATACAGGTTTTTCCATTTAAAAAATGTACCTTTGATCTGGCACGGTGATTGGGAACATGTTTTACAATTGTGACTTATTTTAAAATATAAGCCTTTAGGCTGACTAAAATCATTCAAAATTTATTTAAATATAGGATTTACAATATATTCGACTTAATCACACTAATGAATCACCCTGTAGATATACAAGCATGCTTGACTAAGAAGTGAAATTCAATGTCCGTCGGTGTATATAGCCCGGGAAGTAGTTGCTTCTTATTTGAATGGTCACTATTTTTGGAAAATGCTTCCCAAAACTTAGTAGTTTTACTTTACAAAGTAAATTTTTAAAATTTCACAAATCTACTGAATTATATTGTGTTATGGTTAAAAACGTATTGTCCTTTTCAAAATCAACTAACTAATTTAAATACTAGATTTTGTGAAAAATTCACCTTATCTAGGTTTGTATAACTACTTATCTCAGTAGACCTATTTTTTAATGTCTTTGTTTCTATGTTGATACCGTTTTCTCATATTCAGGTTAGGTATTTTCTCTTCAAATCAAATAATTTAAAATATACATAGAAATGGGATTTGGTTGGTTTTTTTGAAAAAACATTGCTAGAGATCGTTTCAAATAAAACGTAGAGTGTCTTAATTGTATCTGACCCATTTCAACTTCAAAGGTCTCAGATTTTGCAATAGAAACGTGTGATTTATTTTAAACAATTTGTATCCATCACCATCATATTTTAATTCAACAAGATGGTTGCCCTGTCCACAATTACGGACCTGTCACCGAGTGTGTAAATGATACCGGCTGCGTCCATAGACAGGGCAGTAAACTCATTATTTTTCTTTTTTCTGTTTCGCTTTCCTTGCCTTTTTTTAATATTCCTTCCTTTTCTTTGTTTTCATCATAAGCCGTACAATCAATCTTCCTCTTTCTGTTTGTTTCATTATAAGAGTCGTCAGTATTTTTCAATGATTGCGAAAAATCTATAATTGAGGGTATTTATCATTTAAAAGCTATATCTCAATTAACTTTACCAAATAAAAAAAATATATTGATAGGTTGTAATAATAACTAATAGAACTCACTTGTAAATAGTAATATTGGATATAGGTTATAGCTAAAAATGTATTAGTAAGTCAACAAAAATAACACTTCAAATTTAGCGCTTGGTATTTGTGGATTTGAAAACAAAGAGCAGACATGCATGCGCTCTTATCATTTCTAGAAACAGCTGAAATGTATTTGTATATGTCTGTATATATGTATGCACCAGCGATAAACATTTTCCTACACGTGTTTACATTCCTTTCACACTACTTATATACCTAAATAATCTACAACTTAATAGTTGACACTTTCATTGATAAGTAAATTTTATGGCACCACATTTGTAACTACACAAATCAAAAGAAATTGCCTTATAATATACTGACTCCATTCTTGTTGCGTGTACACTCTTCTGCACAAGTATGAAGTATGATATTCACAGTAGGTATACATATAGCTCATGGGAAGCGTGTGATAGCGATGACGCTTTTTGTTCACCCAAAAAGTGCTCAACGCTCTTGAAGAAGTTAGAGGTACATTTACCGCAGGTTAAAGCCTGCAGATATCCTAAGGATCCTGGAACTAAGTGGGCTCAAAAGAGCTCTCAGGTCTTAGTGAATGTTTTCCCAGTATACATACATACAAGGACGATAGTAAACCGGATTTAGTGAAATCTTAGGCCCCATGTTTGTTCTTTAGTGACCTCACTTTGTTTGTAATAGGCATATTAAAAATTTATTTGTTACTTTTTACTACGATCCGATGAAAAATCGTGTGTTTTATTTATTTCGAGCTATTATTTATATCTATGATGTCCATATATTTGGAAAAAAAATTTTTTTTTCTAATGGTACTTTCATAAACCACGCTTTCTAACCACAAATTAGGAAACCCAAATATCTTCAGCATTTCCTCTTGTTCAGTTTTGTTGATTAAAATGTGTTTCTTCACACCCTGTACCTACATATTTCAGCAATAATTGGTCAGTAAACGATAAACAAATGAAACAATAAATCATCATTACGATTTGTTATTATTTATGTGTTCAAGTAATGGAAATGGGAGTAATACGAAAGATAGCAACGAGGCCATTCGACTACGCAGTCAATGCTGCCAATAGTATTAGATTGAAAAGTTCACCTTTGGACAGATAAAAATCGAAAATATCCCATTGATAAGAAATTACACTAAATAATGTTGTGTGTTCGTTGTGTAAAGATTTTTCTACTTATTATGGTGATTAAGAATGACATGGTTATGGTCTATTGGTTTTAATTATTAGTTGACATTTCGTTCTAGACATGCGCAGTTGTCAAATTAAAATAGTGGCAAGGTTAACAACTTCAGTCGATTTGGCGGGTGGCAAGAAAAATACACTGAAATGAATGATTATAAATAATTTATAACAAGATTTAATTTATACTATTCAGATAAAACAAGAGAAATGAAGATACAGTAGCCGTTTACATAAATTGGAGGTGGCAAAACTTTTTCTAGCGTCAAATCTCAAGGTTGAATATTCAGCGGAAGGCTGGAAGTTGATAGTAAAAAATACATTTTCGAAAACAAGCTTTTATTCAAAAAGGAAAAACTGAATTTCAAATTTAATCAAAACCCATCAATTTATTACAATATTTGATAACCCCGAGATTCGTCTGTGCTGCTAATTTGTGAGACAAACATCGTTCCACGTTAACTTCTAGGTAGGAAGATTGAACGAAGTAGGAAATTATTTTCATTGCACTAGCAACCGAGTTTAAGGTTTTATTAGACAACACGATTTAAGATATATGATTGCGATAAGAAACGAACTCGATGATGCCCACAATGTCACAATCTCTTCTGAAACAGTGTAATGAGAGTTGAATGTAGCTAGATTAAACAGTAGGAGATCAGCCACTGCACTCTTTATCACTAGGTAGTACAAAGTTGCCAGTTTACTGTGGCTGATAGGATTATCTGGATGATCATGAATGGGTGGCGAAGACCAGGGGAGAGGTTTGCTGCTTGCAATATATCTGCAAAAATTAAATTGGGGGGCACTGTTATGTTCTGCAGTGGTAATGCTTTGAAACTCTCACAGTTATAGCTCATGTCCGTACTAGATCCATAAGTGTTAATCACCATCTTCAAAATATTGTAATAGAAGATTATAATGCATTTCAATCCTTTTTTGGGATCCAATTTCTGGTTTATACAGGAGCATGCTCGCTCGGTCTCACGTGGCTGGGAAGGTACTGCAGTTATCACAATTTATTCAAGACTACAAAATTCAATTAGAAGCATAACAGACAACGATACATCACTCTCACCATTAAATTCTCCACCAGTGAACTTTTTAAACCATAGTTTATAATTGTTAAACATTCCAAATTTATCACCAAGTCTTAAGAATGACTTTATTGAAAAAGATTATATTATATTATATTATATTATAGTTTATAGAAATCAGAATTCGTTTTTTCTAACTTATATCCTAACCAATGCCCAACAAAATAGTGAAATTAATTCCATATAGCAATTTGTATGATTTACTAATAATGTATCGTTAATTTTGTTCAGGAGTGTATTAAGGTCATTTCAAATCAGACAATTAGTTGTGCAATATTTAGTTCAAGTTTTGGAACAATTCAAATTGTTAGGTCTAAAATTAAAAATTGTCTACCCTGTCAAATTGTAAAAAAATAGAACAGGTTCTATTCACTTAACAATTTGATTTGTTGCTTGTGTTTCTGTTTCACGATGAAAATGTTCTATGAAAATGTCATTAATCTTGATAGTTTGAGATTATGTATTGAAGTGGTTGAAAAATATGTCTTGGAATAAACGAGAGATTGAAATGTTAATTGAGGAAATCTCAAAACATGCCTGTGTATACAATAAGTATTTTTTCGTGAGATACCGTTGATGTGAAGTCGGTTACAGAGCGGTTATACCCCCACCAAAGTAATTTTAAAGGTTGTTATCGTTCATGATCTCTCGCGAAAATCAACCGGTTAACCGGATAGAATTAACTTCACAACAATAATAAATAAACATAACCACAATAAAAAGTGGCGAGTTACAAAGTTTCCAATGGTTTCATTGTTCCTATCGTTAGTTAGTTGTTAGTTTTAACTATAATTGACGATTTTTTTTGGTACTAGCCTTCTCGTAGTTATGTCATCACAAGTAACGTTGCATAGTTCAGTTAGGCTACGAGTTTCGGATGATTATTTTCACCCTAGGGTGAATCATATGGATTGATTAAGCAAATAATTATAATGAAACGGTGTTTTTTCAGCTTTTTAGAATGTAAATAAACACTTTTTCGCAGTTACTAGCTCAATGGATATTATACATAAAATAATGAATTATCTATGATTCTATGATATTATACTGAAATTTCAATCAAATTTATAATTTTCAAATGTCACTCCTGTCAATTTAATTTCTATAACCGCCAGTAACCATACTCCTAGGTGCGGGAACTGAAAGAGATCCCGTTTTATAACTTATTGCGTCACAAATTACGTCATTAACATACTCCCCTATTACCGTCCTATCGCAAAAATGCATGTAAAATACTCATTTTCCTCTGTTAATATTCGCTTAGTGACATGAGCAGACGTGCAAATTAATAAATATTTCAAATTTTCCGGTTTCATAACTGACGAAATATTTGAAAAGGTTATATTTATTTCGCGCAAAATCTTTAACTAAATACTGTTCATTAAATTGGAATAGTCTAAAATAGCTTGAAATAGTTTGCAAATATTTCACACAAGAAATCTATTCCAAATATTGTTCCAAAACTTGGTCTAAATATTGCACGAAAAACTGTCTAATCTAAAATGACCTTTATTATGAGCAGTATCAATAGTATCCATGTTATACGTTTAAACTCTCTCTTTCTAGCTCATTATCTTAGAATATTGATGAAATCTTAATGGTCCTGTTGTATATCGATCCCAAAATTTGTTATTATGCTGTGCTTGTTTGTTTCCTAACTAAATAAATATCGTTAGGAAGTTGTCATGATTACAAGTGTGTTATGTACATGATTATTTGAATTGTACCGTGTGTGTGTACAAATAAGAAATAACGCCAGTGGTATCTGTAGAATAGTACAACTTTTATTTAGGTGCAACACCAAACGCCCCCCTTTCATTAACAATAATTTCAAAAAAGGGGTAACCCGACAAAAGCTGCTCCTGGTTGGCAACCCTTGAAAATGAATGAATTAATTCGTTAGTGAAACGATTTACCCTGTAAAATTTACACGTGAACCATACTTGCTATTCTTGAATAAGTTGTGAATTTTCATTAAACCGATTTCACATGTGAACAAAATAAAGACGTATGTTGTGCGATAAATATAATTCCAGCAAATCAGAATAGAGCGATTTACGTTGGCACTACGCAGCTATCTTCATTTCTTGACAGTTTTTTTTAAATATAAATGAAGAAATAAGTATCACAACTGACTCCCGCACATTATTGCCACCAATACTAGTTTGGTAACATCCAGTAGCACAAAAAATAGAGAAATTAATACCTAATGAATTAATATATTATAATAAATGGTATACAAAAAGGTATGCCGATTTGGATTCACTTTTGTTTCTTCTAGGGTGAGTAGCATATCACAGCTGGCAGGCATTATAATACTGAGCACAAGGTATGATGTAGATATATCTTCTTTCGGAGGAGACGTAAGACCGAGGACCAGAGTTTATAGATGTTGGGCTTGATGAAGATCTCTACCACACTGGTTGGGGTGGGCTATGGGCTGGACAAAATTTCCGGTTAGGGGTAGTGCGCTCCATGCTCCATGCCCAGTCGCAGAAAATAGACCGACGTTGAATAAAAAAAGAAAAAATACTTATTTATAAAATATTTGTTTTGAACAATTATTTGCTATATTGCTTAATGCTTTCAGGGTTACCAAACTCATTTATCGAGTGTCTTCAAGTCGTTGGCCTAATATGACAATGTCAGATAGGCTATCTAGCGTAACATTGAACTTTAAAAAGTAAATGACCAAATGGTATGCTATGGTATTAACTGAAATTAAAGTTTGCTCCAAATAATTTATACTAATTATCGCTAATTCTTACTTGATTGGTATCAAGTATTCAGGAAATATTCCAAATATAAATCTTTTGGTATAAAAAAATTTCAGCCTTATCTATGTTTTCAATAATATTTATAAATATAGAAAATAAACCAAATGTAGTGAAATCTTGTTAATCATTTCTAAAAATAAGTTCATTTCAAAATCAGAATATCTTTCGTAAAAATTCGCAATCGCAAGCACTAATTGAAAATTATTTATTATTATTATCAATGTTAAAGCATCGTTTTTTTTCAACTTATATTTCTATGCTTCAATGAGTTTTTGCAATAGATTATCCGTGTTAGTAGACCAGGGTATTTATGAAAAATAGAGGAAATTTTCGAGCAGAACAGATATGGACATGCGGCTTTCTGAATTGTGTTTAGGAAGGGAGAAATGTGGGTTCGCACTTTTTTGAAAAACGCCTTCTGGGCCGGAAAATGCATTTTCCAATTGCATCAATACTTTCACCATTATGGGAACGATTGGAAACTTGGAAGAATCGCTCGGAAATCGTTACTCGGGTACTAGAATAACGCGGGGGTGGCTCTGTGGGTGTACGCGAAAGGTGAATTGGGGGGGGGGGGATGACAACGTGCATAAAAATTGCTCCAAACTCGTCACTCAGGGATTTTCGGTGATGCCGAACTCGATTCTGGCATTAGAATTAGCCGGGGGCGTTCAGTGGCGCCTCTGCAGGGGTATCCGGGTGGTCATTCTGGGGGAAAAATTGCATAGTACATGGGAAGCGCTCCAAACTCGTTACTCGGCATCCCTGATAACCCCCGAGCAATGATTTTTGAGCCATTTGCATGGACTATGCAATTTTTCCCCCAGAATGACCCCCCGGATTCCCCTGCAGATTGAGAGACAGAGCCACCCCCGGGTGATTCTAATGCCCGAGTAACGATTTCCGAGTGATTTTTCCGAGTTTCCAATACTTTCCATAATGGTGCAAGTAATGATGCAATAATTGTAAAATGCATTTTCAGGCCCAGAAGGCGATTTTCAAAAAAGTGCTAACCCCCATTGCCCCCAATATTTTCTGAGACCTTCCCGAACACAATGCAGAAAACCACATCTCGATATCTGTTGTGCTCCAACATTTCCTCTATTCGGGTGATTTTTTTATAAAGGGCCTGGACTATAGGAATAAAACCGGCGAATTGTGAGCTGTACCAGAGCTGGACGAAGGATTCCGTACCATTATCTTTACAGATACAGATATAACTCAATATTTAAAACGTATATCAATTATTGCCGAATACTGCTTAGCTATTTTCTCATATATGACACCAGGAGTTGTTTTTAAAAATTGAGTTTGCTGTATGGAAGATTCCTTAAATATTCATTTTATTCTGTTTTTTAGTACCCATTTTTTGTGACAATATATAAATTTAAGTTATCAGTTTTTTCCAATATCCCAGCTAGAATATGATCTCAGCTGGATGACCAAAAATCGCTCATTTTCCGTCAATGGTACCGGCAAGCTATCTATTCAATTTTTCTACACCCACGTGTATATTATCCATTTTCTGCTCAGTTTACAGGATGGAAATGTGGGCCATATCGGTTAACTGAACGGATATGATTTCATATATATCCAAGAATGTATATGAAATGCACCAATTAGCATTTGCGTTTAGTACCCGTCAACTCATCTGTTTTTCAATTTCAAAGAAACGTCAAAGTAAGTTGTCAAAAAAGTCTCTTCCAGAAGCACCGGATCAATAATATTTATTTACAAAAATAATCTTTAATTAACAACAAATACTTAAAGCAGAATAAAATGGATATTCAAGGGCTCTCCTGACAGTCAGTTTTTATGGAATTATGTACTACATGGGACACTATAGATATGTGGTTAGCATATTCCTCGGTAGTCCTGTAGTAAGCATCCCAGACTCTCACGCGCTATACCAGAGCTCAAAACTCCGCGAGGAAGTTTTTTTTTAAGTTTGATTTTATTTATAAATGATTATTCTGCTCGATATTGATAATGACAATTGGCAGACGCTTGAAATATTTAGCAGAATATTCATTTTTATACCCTTCGTGCGCGAGTCCAACTCGCAACATCTAGGTACTTAAAACAGCATCGCATATTTAAAAACGGAAACCGTAACATATACAAATTGTACATTTAAAACTGTACATTTATCACAAAAAATCAATGAAAATATAAAATTGAATTGGTAAAATTATAAATAAAATTGTTGGAAATTTTCAATTTGAAGTATATTAGGTACCTATAGTTTAATAAAATGTTTTTTTTCTAGATTTTTTCTCAAGTGTGTCGTAGAAAAAATATACTGTTCGACTCGTGTTGCACCAACTACTATTTTCTCTCGGTTTGATATGAGTAAGTATAAACTAGTACAGTGGATTCTTTTAACGTGATATTTATCAACTTTCCTAAAGTTAGGTAATACTTAAATCGGATTTAGGAATTCCTAACTGCAACTTCTGTTTCACCACTCGGTAAATAATACCTAATAGGGATAGGAAATACCTAATATTAGGACAGCTTGCTTGGTCTGCCTAAACAGCTTAGGAAATAGCTAACCTGACATTTCTTGGTTGTATCCTTGATTGATAGCAAGTCGAGTTTGTAGAGTTTTTGTTGTTAGTTATTATTTGGAAAATATGCGGGATGGGCTATACACTTTGTAGAAAAGATGACATATAACGAAAGGTTTGATACTTCATCAGATTTTAAATATGAAACGAGTAATTCGGCCACGTAACAATGATTTTGAGACATTGGATGAAACAGATTTCTTTCGGCTTTTTGAGTTATACAAAAATACGACATGACGTTACAAATAAGTAATAAGAGATAATTCAGCCTTTTTCCTGAGAATATTTGAAAAAATACAAGATTATATTTTCCGGGACTTGAAACGATGGACTGCGTGGTTTACTCACGTAAGGTAATAAAAATGTCTCAGTTGAAGGGTTAGTGGTTTCATAAGGAGCGTGGTATATGATTCTGCTTCAAAAAATTTCATTATTCTAGATGAATTTTTTAACTGAAGAAAAATGTGAATTTTTTATCCGCTCTATATAATATTAATCAACATCCTATAATACTATAATAAGTTCAAATATAACCTCATTAAAACCTTTGATACTGTTGCTGATAATGGATTCGGTTTTTTTGTCGTTGGGCCATTGGAACTATTAAAATGTTTTGTACAAACATAAAAATAGGTTTTTTTCAACAGTAGAATCGGCTGAATCGGTCAAATGAATCCACTAAACACTTTTGTCCACGACCACCTAATAATAAGTCAATATTTTACCTCCTAACTGTATATGGTACCCATATATCAACTGTCGTGAATTATGGTTCATAATTCCCGACTAGAGATGGGGGTACAATATGAAATAAACTATTAAATCTGTGTATTTTGTTCAGGAAATTTGTTTCTGACATATATCGTATCTATAAAATATTGTAATTTTTAGTATTGATACTTTTCATAACGATATTTTCTAATATTAAGTATTTCAAAACAATATATTTATATAACGGTACGTTGTATTGATACTTTCTACAGTATCGCCCATCTCTATATATGTCAAATTATTTGAAGTAGCTGCCACAACATTTTGAGGTTAGTAATATGCCAAATCGCTACTGACTTTTATTTATTAATAAATAAATTAAGTGTCGTGGACAAAGTATAGTATTCTACTCGCAATTTATGGCCATAATTCACTTGGGTGACTTGCGCTCCTCGCCTGCGGCTCGTGACGCAAACGTCACCCATCGTGAATTATGGCTATCATAAATTGCTCGTTTAATAATATACTATTTTCTGTCAACTTCTTTTAATAGTGTTCGCATATGCGCATTGCTATATGGAGTTTATAGAATGTCGAGATGAAAGTTTTGGAATAAATGCAGCTGCATCCTTTTCACTTGTGAACGGTGCAAGATCTTCCAGATACTGCTTATCAACCAAGAATATAATTCTGTGAATGGTGTTTCCGACAAATAAGAAGGGAATCGAATTTTTGTTTGAATGTACTATTCACCAATGAAGCGCAATGAGCACATTTGTTCTGAAGCTATCAATGTTACACATCATCAGGAATATTTAAAATAAATGTTTGTGCTGGAATAATCGAGGACCGGTTTAATAGATCTTTTATTTTACAGAAATATGTAAAATTTGTAAGGAATAATTTAATAGAAACTTCACGGGAAAATGGATCGTAGAGTAGATGCCAACTGACCAGCGCGATCTCCTGAATGTAATAAAATGGATGTGTGGGGAATATTAAAACAAAAAATATATTCGACACCAGTCAATACGGTGGAGGAACTCAAATATAGAATAAAAACAGCTTGCAGAGCTTTGTCTCTTATGGCCGTATGCATCGCACCATGTCGGAGATTCGTATTTAACTTATATTAGATTTGAAATTGATCTGGCAACTTTGGTAATTCAGTTGACTGCTGTCGTACAATGATTAGATTGATATTGTTGATGTTTCTATTTGGTTATAAAGTTTGAGAAGTCTCTGGAAAATTAATGAAAAAGCTTAAATAATAAGTATTATTCATAAGCCAACGTTGTTTGAGCAGTTCCAATGACATCAAAAATGACCCGGGAACATAATTTTACTAACGATTATGTTGTTGCTCAGCAGTATAGTAAAAAAATTCAAACACATTGTCGTAAAACAGAAAACTAACCAGACGTCTACAGAGGTGCCTCAGGGAAAGTAATGAATCTCTGATACAAACGAGAAGTACATAATGAGATCCGGTGAATGATGCGGGAAGCTGTAGAAATGAAGTAAAATCAGCTACAGTTAACAGATGGCCGGTACTTGCATCAAACCTTAACGTCGCCAATAACTGGTCAATGGAAGGTACACTATTATTTCTACAAACCATCAAATGTAGATCTCAATGGTCGAATGGGTATTGGTGAATTTATGAAGTGAATATCACTCTTATCATTTGGATACTCAAATTATCCCTCTATCATTTTTAAAAGATAAAAAAAACGGTATTTTTCTCTAGAAGAGGGACTATCAATCCAATGGGCTCATTTAGGTCAATTAAATTTTTACATTATTGGTTAAAATTCCAATAAATCCGCTCGATTGAATCAAAACTATCCGAGAAATTAGAATTTAAAGTTAGCTCCGCCCCTTGAACGAAAGACGCCAACGTGACGTCACATCAGCCGTGCCAGTCTTGGAGCTCGGCAGTATCAAGGTTCCAGGCGTATACTAGTGTAATACTTAATTTGTAGAAGGTTTTTTTTAATTCGATTTTGGCTATTTGCCGATGGTAGATATAATAATGGTTATGCAGTATTTTAACCAAAAATAAATAAGGACTATATCAGTTCATGTTATGCGTTTTTTATATACTCGGATATAGTCGTTTTTAGGCACAATTTCATCTGCAAGAACGACTTATGGTGATAACGCCATTGGTTATGTTCAAGTGAAACAAGACCAATCTTATCGTTTCGTTACTATTGTGTTACCAAAATTATAACGTTTCGTCTAAAATTCATACGATTAAAAATTGTGTGGAAGAAGTTTTACGCCACGATTGTCCTGCGTCTGAGGGGGGCTGCAAGCATGCTGTGGCATTTTTAATGTGGCTACACCAAAGAACAGAGGATCCTTCTACGGAAAAAAGCTTGTTACTGGAAAAAGTCTAGCTTGGCTGCAGCATCAGCAACGATAAAATTCGTTGAAGTTTCAGACTTCGGTAAAAGATCTTTCCCAGAAAATGGGGACAAATCACTTCTGGATGAATATATCACAAAAGCCAGAAAAAAAAGTAGGTAACTAATAGGAACTTTAATGCACTATTATGTTTCGCCAAAATATTCATCGCTGTCTTTAAATTTCTCAATTTACCTGTTTATTAAAACATACTTTTTCAAAGAACCCAAGACTTTTTTACAATTTTGTTCAAGTGAAATGAAGTCTGATTTACTTAAAGAAGTTGAACAGGAAACCAAAAATCAAAGTGAAAACGTCCTTCAGCAGGAAATGCGATATGGACGAATAACCGCTTCAAATGCCTATGAAGTCACAAGGTGTAAAAAAATGGAACATTAGCTGAATATATTGTTATGGTATGAACATACCCAAAATAAATCATTTAAAAATAATCAGAAGGCAATATGACCAACTCTGTTATTTGGTTACTTAGTTAAATGAATTCATCACAATAAAATAAATAATAGAAATAAACTAATAAATAAGTCAAATTAAAACATGCAAAACTGATAATATTAATAAAAATAAATAACATTCTTTATAATAAGTTTTGGCAAACACTATATTCTAAATTATTTATCAATTTTAATAAACCCTGTATAATCGAAGAATTTAAGCTATAAATTGACAGATAAAACAGGAGTACCAACTTCAAGCAAATCGTGTAAAATACCAACCTAAATTTTAAGGTTATAAAAGATATAAATACAAATTTTTGACCACTGCAATGATAAAAACAATAACATAAAAATGAAACAAACACCATATAGAAACTAAAACATAATTTCATTTGAATAAACTTACAATATTTTTAAAGATTGGAAATATCAATTTAGTAACAAACTTTTAAAATGAATTTCATTGCTTGAAATAAAACAAAAGAAAGTTTGTTTAGGAAACAAATGAAAAAATCAACGGCTTGTATAAATTTCTCCGCGGGAGAAAGACGTAGAAAAATTTGAGTTGAAATTAAAAGTAAAAATCTTAATAAAACTATATAAAATATTCAAAAGATTAATAATATATTATTTATATAAACATAATAATTATAAGGAGTCAGTGATACCTACAATTAATAAAAGTGAAATAAGTAAGAATACTTACAAAGTGCCGGTAAGCGTACATCTACCTCTGAATTTATAATTTTAATCAAGACGAACTGATATATCTGGCATAGTTTTGTCGATATAACTAAGGAATTTTCCACAACGAACAGACTGTATATTCTGCAGGCCTTTCCCACATTTTCCAACCCATTGAAACCTTCGAATTTGAAGAGAGAATAAAGGTTTAAACTAACAAACATTCAGGTACCTACCTACTGTTCATATTAATTTAAAGTTTTTTTTTTATGTAGTATAAATTGTTTGCTTATTAGAATTAAATTGTTTGCTTATATATAATCAGATAAAAATACTTACAGAAAATTTGATAAAATCAATTCGTTAGATTAACGTTTCTATTAAGTTTCATCTTCTTTTTTTTTATTAGACAAATAGTCTATAATTAAGGTCATATATCCACGTTACTGAATTTAGTTCTGTGAGTTTAGTTAAATAGTGTGCCTAGATGAATGAATGAAAATTTAGATAATTAAGAATTGGAGTAACTGTATAATTGTATAATTTGAATATTTTATTATATAAAAACCTAATAATAATAATAGTTCAATAAAAGATAAAACGCTTATCCAATAGTACAGGTGGCTGTTTTGTTTTAATGTCTATGGTTCAATTGCAGTAATATACTTCAGTGCCAACTTTCAACACGAAGGCCAAAGAACAGAGTCGGTCTTCATAAATTTTAATTTGACCTCACAATAAAATATTCCCTGAGAGTATGAAAAAAATATACAAATAATAATATAATAAAATAAAAATTAAGAGTCTCATAAAATAGCTGAGATAATTATTAATGGCGCCCAACTAAAATATAAATAAAATTTTAAATAATAATAAATATAAAAAAAAGGTAAGTATTAAACACTATAATAAACAAAATTTACACATATCAAATTTAAAAAAAAAAAAAAAGCATACTTACAAAAACCGTAACATATCTATATATATGGTATCTATATATTTAGTATCAAGATTTTCCAGACCTGTGCTATGACTCGAGTCCTTAAGATGGAAAGCGATATATTAGCGGTACTTACTATCAAAGAAAACGTCCATAAAGTTCCAACTGGAATTCTTTAACAAGTAAATTTCCCTTTATCGGTGCATCACCAGATGCCAGTGAGGAAACGAAAAACAAACTAAAACAATTCTGTTAAATTGCAAATCAGATAAAAGAAATGAAGCTGTTTCACTCACAAAGAAGATAGAAAACTACAATTTTATTATGTTATTGGTTTTCCATTGCAAGATCCTACTTTCTATCAATTCAGCCTCTAAAGCCACCGATCTTTCAAATGCCTGAAAACGTTTGAAAATTTGTCTAGAAGAATTGGAAAGGTAACGACATGAATTTGAAAATGGATGCAAATAGTGTAGCAAATGAATTTTCTAAGCCTCGTCAAACAAAGGTGAAGCGCCATTTTGATAAGCTTTGCGAAGATGAGCGTCTCCAAGATCCGGAAAGTTTGTTCAAAGTGAACATATTTTATCGAGTATTGGACATCATTATAAGCCAACTGAAATCGAGTTTCCTTCCAATGAATGAAATTGTTTCAAATATCAGTGTTTTGCAGCCTTCCACATTAAAAGATTTAAATGACACTGATCTATTAAAAAAAGCTCTGGAATTTGTTGAGATATATAAAAAGACATATCTGAATCATTTGCCAGAAAAATTCTCAGTTTTCGATTCACTTTCAGAGACGAAATAGAAAAATCTTCGTGTATTAGAGACCTTGCTGATTTATTAATTGTAAAAAAGCATGTATGTCCCACAGCTTTCCTGAAGTATGCACTACATTTATGTTATTTCTTACAATACTGTGACTACAGCTAGTGCTGAACGATCATTTTTAAACCTGAAATTGATGAAAACCTATTTGTGAAACTCTATGAGACAAGACAGATCAAGTAACTCCTAACACCTAAGAGAGGAGGCCTATGGTCATTTGTGGGACATATACACCGTGTAGTTGAGTACACTGAAAATCTCAAAGCTTATTAAAATTAAACTGAGTACAACGTGATGATTTTTACTGCTAGAGATGTTACGCCACTGGGAGGCTGTTCACTTTAACTTTTCAATTGTGATCTGAATTCTGTTAAATCAATATAATAATATGGAATTACGAAAATTGAATAGCGGCTTTTATTAAATAACAGCGTTTGTTAATGTACTACTGCATACAAAATTGTATTAATAATAAATTTATTCATGAGTTAATTTGATTTTCTGTCACAATATTCTGTATTCAATTCCATTTTACTGCGTAGAATTGGATTAACAAATTCCAAATTACTCTGTTAAATTGTATAACTATGAATTACAAACCTAAAAGCACGTTGGTGTTTAAATTATTTGGAAAACATCTGCAATTCACATGCTAAAAAATTAACAATATGAAAAAGTGTATTATAGTAATAAAAAGTTGATAATCTTGAAAATGGAGTGTTGCAGCGAGTTCATAAAAGAGTACCTTTTATGTGAAGGATTGCAATCAAAAGACTTCAGCTCGAAATACTGGAAGTTTCAAGAATGTGGTACAATAAAAGTTTACGAGCCTTTGTCCATACTTATTAGAATTTGACAAAATTGATACAGTTGGTGTGATCTGAAGATAACCAAAAAAAATTTAAAATTTGTATATCAGCTGCACCCTTTATTATCCTGTATATCACAAATAAGTGAAGAAAAAATTGTTTCTTGGTATTTTAAATTTGAATTGACGATTTTCCGTTTCTTTATAAAATACTAC
>CAJUYI010000310.1:0-17008 GCA_910591695.1 Galerucella pusilla
TAAACAAAACTTGGTTTCATGACAACACAATATCAAAAGCCTTAACAGCCACTAATTAGCGAACATCAAGTTACAAATTGGCGCCCAACGTGGGTCACCCTTGAGAAAGGTTTCATTCTTGAGAGGTAACTAGCTAGCACACGAGCTAATATTAGTCAACTTACAGTTTATAAAGTGGGTTGAATATCTGTAACCACTTCCATTAGCCCGAGTTCCATACCAAACAATTTGCCTGCCATGACAAGTCAGTAATTCAGTCAATCAGTATATTTTTTAAATTCCATACATTTGGAATAGCCCTCGTAAAGTTGTTTACTTTTTTTGAGTTCATGTTTATAACTTCACTTTCTTGTTTTTGTAATTGCATACATTTTAATGAAATAACATGTACACTGTGTTATAAGATGCGACATAGGGATTCCTGTACAAAACTGTCAAACACGAGCTAACTTTTTTACCAAATAGCTACATAAAAAATAACGAAAGATCGTTAAAAAATAAGCTCAAATGCACTTTTAATTCTCTTAAATTTGCTCTGGTTTAATAAAAAAATGTATAGTTATGTTTAAAAAAGATAAATTCCATTTTTATACCACTTTTGAATACTTGAAAGGTACATTTACATTCAATTATGCGCGTGCTTAAGTTTGAAATTTGCTCGCTTGACATATGACGTCTCCATGTATCCATTTACATTGAAAATTTTACTTTTGCTTAAGCTTGAGCGGGCTGCTTGACAAATGCAAGCAGAAAGACAATTTCATTTAAAATTTTAAGGTTATGTTACGATTGTTAAGAAAATTTTATGAATATTTTTGTCTCATTAAATTTCTTTGAAGAGGAAAAGCTTCATCACCAATAAAAAATGTTGGCACTTTATCTGCAGTATGGGAAGAAGTTTACTTGTTGGTCTATGTGCCTCCTGAAAGGATTTTTTCCAAATGTGAAATTTTTCAATATGCCACCATCACTCTGAAGACCCAATATCAACAAAGATAAAATTATATTTTGCATCACATATTGCTAATAGTATGCTAAGTATTGCTAAATAAATGTCTCGTACCCAAAACTTTCTTTTTTGCGAATTTTCTTTCTCACACAATTTTTGGGCCCTTTTTTATGTAATGTTATTACGATAGATGCTAGGGAGCATAATACTAAACTTTTAATCTTTTTCTCGTCCATTATTTTTATAGGTATCCAACTCACGATAAACTACGGCAAGACAAATAACATAACCAAAAAATTTAGAACCAATGTAAATGATCATTATGTGAAATGTCAATTAAGCCAGAGATTAAGCACGCGCGTAATTGAATGTAAATGTACCTTAAACCTCGTAGGGAATAGCCAGCTGGATAAGGGCACGGAAAATTTAAAATTTAAACCTGTAGTAGGTATGGCTGCTCGCGTTTGAAAGTTTTGTACAGGAATCCCTATAAATCTTATAAATAACACAGTGTATGAATACAAGTTTAAAAAAAATTCAACTTAATTAACAAATTGAGCAGTTTTATTAACATATTTTTTTAATTACTCTTAAAACCATAAATCATTCCCTCTTTCCTAAGGCAACATTAAAAAGTAATGTATTTGTTCAATTTTCTGTAGTATGTCCGCCAATGGTAAAAAAGAAAATGTCTGTCTATGACGAAGATAAATAACAACATATTAACGTATATTTTAATAAGTTTCTCAGACTTGCTAATGAACCGCTGATTATAATAAAATGTTGGTAATAAAAATTTTTTAAGTAAAAACAAGATTGACTAGTTCTTTTTTAAAATACCGAGATTCTCTATACAACACAATTCGCTACAAGGTTGAATGTATGCAATAGTTCTACAACAGTCATGATTTAGTAATAAGGGGAAAGACCCAAGAGGAAATCTTCATGGTAAATATAAAAGCAGATGTATATTGAGTCCCCGAAAATTTCTAGGACAAATAAATTTTAAAATAAAAAGAGTGGCATTTTAAGTTTGAATTTTTTAAATTGCAAGTCATCATTTTAAATAAATGAGTTTCATCCAAAATATTCCTGCCTCAAGCATGTGTTGAGGCAGTTGCAAGTACTTTAACTAAAATATGCTGTGGAAGTAAGAATTTTGCCGATCTGGTCTTGGTCTTGCATATTCAGTCTTGGTATTGGTCTTCTTCTTGTTCATTTAGTCTTTGTCTTGCTAGTTTGAGGATATTCTTATTCTTGATCTTTGTCTGGTTTTTTCGTAAGACCAAGACCAATTTTGCTCATCACTAGTCTTCTCGGCCCGTCTAAGGCCTCTTTCACACGGTCGGTTCGTCCGTCCGAATTTTCGCCCGTCAGCCGGAC
The DNA here is from genome assembly GCA_910591695.1 of Galerucella pusilla. Taxonomy (NCBI): domain Eukaryota; kingdom Metazoa; phylum Arthropoda; class Insecta; order Coleoptera; family Chrysomelidae; genus Galerucella; species Galerucella pusilla. The sequence goes on from CAJUYI010000310.1 coordinate 2,333, forward strand.
AAGTAGCAATATATAGTTTAGCATAATATTCTTTCACACTTTCCGGACACGGGTGAATCGCCGTCCGGGCATTCAAAGCGCCCGAATGTACCCGCTAGAACTCACGGAGCTCGGACGGACAATCTCCCGGACTATGCCCTAGCAGACCACATTGTGCTATGAATGCGTTTACATGATCCGGGTGTTTAATCGTGCGTTTGGTCTATACTTGTCTATGCTAGTTTAAACAGGCCAGTAGCGTGTAGTCTGTTGTCGAGAAGACTGTGTGTGTACTCTGCAGTGTAGATACGAGCATTTGATCATGTCGAAAGAAGTAGAAGAAATAGATTCTGAAATCCTGATTAGTTTAGTTCAGGATAAACCAGAAATCTGGAACAAAGCTGCCGAGGATCTGCTTTTTAGCAAAGGATGAACCCAAATTTGCCTATTACGTTGTTTTTTTCGCCGACGTTTTAATAAAGCGAGCAAAATCTTTTTGCGTCTACTGTCCATCACAATCAGCGGTAAACTGAAGTATCTAACACCAAGTGGTCCGGATTTTCGCATACTCCCGTGTGAAGAGAGATCCAGAGTGCCGGCCGGGCGATCATACGGACGGATAAATATCCTGACCGTGTGAAAGAGGCCTAAAGAGACGCATATGCCAGTAGTAGTACAATTGATATGACAATGTTCACATTTAGACGGATCCGAGAAAAAGATCGGACGGACGTTTTGCCGCAGCGAAGAGCCGTCTAAACGATCGGATTGGATATGGTGTGAACGGATTTTCGGTGCTCGTGCAAAATGGACGTCGATGCTTGTGCTTTGATTTCGTTCGTCGAAAATAAACCGTTGGAGGAATGTTCCAGCTGAAAATATTTCTTATTAGAATAGAATGCACTCAATGTTTTCTTTTACTTCTTCGTGTACGAAGACTTATCGGAGTCTGCTGGTGCAAGTGTCCGGTCGCAGTCTTCCGTTTAAGCAGACGGTCCGTCTACGTGGGAACTGGCCCTTAGACAAATCGGTGTGCGCGTGTCGTGCGTTCGCTGCGCAACGGGATAATGTATACGCACTTTAATGAATAAGAGTTGAAAACTTACTTTCCATCACCAGACAAACTTTGCGTCAATCCCTGTATACTACGTCCAAGATTAATATTGAAAATTGTGTAATTACTAGAAATACAAACAACGTAGTTGACCTTCTAATCTGTTTAGCCTTAATATATAATGATTATTTATTGATTTAATTAAAATAAGTAAAATCTGTATCGAATTATATGACGCGTCTTGTAATGTCACGCAAACCTGAACTCATTAAATGAGAGATGCAAATAAGGTTGGTGAAGTAAACCTGGTATTTCCAGATATCACAAAATAAGTTTTTAATTCGATAGGCCGGGTGTTTGACGAAGCTATTAAATTTAAATTACGTCAATTGTAAAATTTAATTTAAAACATAATAATATTTTATCGTCTGCAAACGTATTGTAATTAAAATACGTTTATTGAATTGGTAATATGGAAAATGTGAAATTATTTTAAAAAAAATGAAAAAATAATAATAAATACATTTTATATTTTCTGCGTTACTTTGTAGTAGCTTCCATTTTTCCACTACTAGCTGTAAAGTTGACAATTATTGCTTCTGCTTGTAAACTGAGAAGTTGAATTTCTCTATTAGTGGTTAATAATTTTTTCTATTATTAACCTAGGTCAATAATGGACAAATTCAAATATTTTGAGAATTCAGGGATAGAAGTTCAACAATAACTTGTGCAACATAATTTTGTATACCCAGGAGATTGTCTTTAACATATTTGCTGCTTGAAATTACCTAACAAGATAAAATTTAAAAAAATGATTTTATCATTATTTAATTTTGACAAAGGTAGCTGGAACGCTACCGAAACATCGAAATAAAAAAATAAAAAACATTATTGTGGTTTTCATTCCCAAAAAATAAGAGAAAAAATAATAAATAATGCCACAAGGAACTTACAGAAGATATAAAATTGAAGTGTTAAATTTTTAATTTGAAGTTATATTACAGTTTATAGACATTTTTATTTTCTAGATTTTTTCTTAAGTGGGTCGTACAAAAAATATGCTGCTCGACTAGTGTGGATTGTCCATATCGCACTTAAACGATTGAGCACTCCGCCTACAGCGTCGTGCTCAAACTTCGTCCTCGTGCGATATGGCCATCATATCCACACTAGTTGCACAAACTACTATTTCCTTCAAAATATGCCCTTTTACATTTAAAAACAACCTGCCAAATGTCAAATCAATTTATACATCCATTTTAAAGTTATCGAATTAAAGCATTCAAGTTTTCAAAATTTCAACACCCTGTATTTCGAAAAGTAAATGTGCTAGACCCCTTAATCGCGCAAAAAAATTATGGAAATAATAGTAAAAATTTATCCGAACAAATTCAAGTAGATCACCAGAACTGCGAATACCAGCTTTGCATAGAATTTTAATATAGCGTCGGTGGTTCAGTGGTAGAATGCTCGCATTCCAAGCGGGCGGCCCGGGTTCGAATCCCGGCCAGAGCATATGAATCGCTGCTTCGTAAACGAGAGCATATTAAGTTACATATTAAGTATTCTATTAACTGTAATTAATAATACAATGTATGCTGACAATCTACATTTTGTGCCGAGAGACTAGCTCGCCAGCCGAGTCGAGGCACATAACGTAACGTAACGGTCAGATCATTTGTGTCGCGACCCCTCTCGCTCGGTCAGATTTTTCCTCGCTCCAACCTAACATAATGAACCAAAGTTCTAATAATGTGGGAAAAATTGTTCAATTCAGGGGTGTCTGGGAAGATTATACAGCTCTTGAAAAAATTATATTCATCTGCAACCGTCAGAGTCAAAGCGTCCGATGGACTCTCTAAACCTTTTGAAGTGACAACTGGTGTCCTAGAAGGCGAATCTTTGAGCCCCCTGCTCTTTTTTTTTTGTTTATCGCGGATATTGAAAAACATTTTTATGGACAGGTAGCTCAGGGAATAACCATTGTCGGCAATAATGACATTTTGTGTTTGCTATATGCGGATGATCTCGTCATACTTGCAAATTCAGAAATTGACGTATCAAGGAAACTTAAATATTTGGAAACCTACACAGCTCTGAACAAATTATCCATTAATACCCAAAAAACTAAAATAATGTCATTCTCAAGAAGTGGTTTTCACGACAGTAAGTTCAAATATTTTTTTAATGAATCTGAAGTACCTTTCACTAACAAATATGTGTACTTAGGTGTCACGCTCACATCATCTTGTCTGTTTAGGGAGATGGCTTCTGTTTCTAACGAAAAAGGCAAGCATGCAGTTGGGGCCGTTTTGCCAATTATGGCTAAAGCAAAAATTGATACTTGGTATCCCAGAATAAAAATGTTTGAATCGCTGGCACTTAGCACACTATCTAGTTGTATACCAGTATGGGGTCTGAGGTACGTTGACATCGTGGAAAAAGTTCAAATTTATTTCCTGAAACGAGTCCTGCAAGTTCAAACCAATACTCCCGATTATGTCATGAGACTGGAGACTGGACGTGTAAAGTTTGCATATAATATATTCAAAATAACGTATAATTGGTTGTGCAAAATATTAGCTATGAATGAAAGACGCCTTCCCTTTCTATGTTTCAAACGTCAACTCCAACTTATGAATGAATCGGGCAATTCGAAGTTTAATTGGTTGGCACAAGTCAAACAACTCTTCATTATAACCGACTCTCTTGAAATATGGGATAATTTGAATAGTAATTTGTTGGAAAAAAATAAAAAAATTATATTTAAAAAGTACTATGAAAAATTGCATGCTGATGATATTTTACTGATGCAGCGTTGTTCCTTTTTGTCTTTATATTCATCATTCACTATGACTAAGCAGCCAAGTAATTATTTATTGTTAAAATTACCCACACAGATCACCCGCACAATAGCCAAGCTACGACTGAGTAATAAACACAGGTTACGTTTCACGTTCAGAGCGATGTCGTACACAGTTGATCCAAATCAGGTATGTACTGCCTGTAATCACTTAGTAAATGAAACCTTATCCCATTTACTATTTGACTGTCCAATATATACGACTATGAAACCGAAGCTTGACTGTTACTTGAGCCTGGATTTCTTTATTAATGCCCTTAAACACATTGAATGCTAAAATTATCTCCAGTTACATTTGGAATATATTAAAATTGAGATCATTTATCATTAACGAATAATTAAGCTTTATATTTTTGTTTTGTTTCATATCCTTCGTTTTTTTTATCTCTCTTTACCTTTATTTGTTGTATACTAGGTAATAATTGTTTTTCTTTTTTTTTTTTTGTTACTCAGATTTCTTGCTGTAAACTATTTTGTTTTAAGAGCAATAAAAGTATTATATTATTATACTAATAACAGATTTGGAAAGGTCGTTGAAAAAGAAGTTCAAATGCACTTTTAATTTTCTTAAAAATTATCTTCTATGTTTCCTGCTAGAGATGTCCAGCACTCATCCTGTTGGGAAGATATAACTTTAATCGGCGTAAAGTGGAGTAAGATCGCTCAGCAGTGCTAGTAGTCACTGGAAAGGTGCACAGCAATAATAATTGACAAAGAGTTCAAATATTTGGCAGCACCGATGCTCTTTTGTAGACATCTGCTGGAGATACTGGTATATTTTCTCTCATCGGTTGCCAAATTTTTAGCACTCCCTTCAAAGCTAACCAACAAGGAAGCGCCTATCAAAACATCCTCTACTCATCTTTGTAGCTGAATTTATGGGACAGAAACTTTTGCAACTGTTCAATTCCTTGCATGGGAAAGCTAGGAAACCTGCATGACATTCCACTCAACATATATTCTAGAAAGGAATATAATACTAAAAGTCGCTAATATTCTTCATATTCTGCTGACCGTGATTTCTGCACCAAAATCAGTGAAGCTGCTAACTGTTATAATTGTGCAATTAATGTAGGTAATATTGATAGTATCTATCCCTATTATTTTTTAATATTTCATCTACTAACGGCTGCAGAAAAAATATTGTACGTAACGCTACCCGAAGTTGATTTTACGGGACTCGCAGGCTTCCAGGACTCGCCTACGACTCGCCCTGAAAACTGCCTACTCATCCCGTAAAATATCAATAAATATTATAAATTGTCCTGGAAGTACAATCGACATTACTTTTTGCAAATAATTAATAAATTAATATTGACATCGCAAATGTCAGTAAGTACATTATATTGTTCAATAAATCAGTAATCAGATCAGCTTGCATTTCTTCTCTGAAGAGATGTATTTATTTTACTGAGTCACGAAAGAAAGTTGCTACACTTGAAATAACCCCAACAGGATTTCTCAAGCTGGGTACGGTGAAGTTTCACTCATTTCTTTTACTGATGTATTTTAGCAACTCTGATACTACACAGTACACAAAAATACCGTGCCCACCCTTAAATCCGCCCTTGCACAAAAAAATTCTCTGATGTTGAAGAGACAAAAATACCGTCAACATGAGCATCTGGTCCAGCAAGAAACATTTTTTTTTTAATTTGCAGGTGATAGTAGGTACATTTAACCCCCAAAATGTCAGGTTCCTGAAATTTGTGGGAGGGTCGGAAAATGGCTAGAGATCCCGAAAATCCGATTTCCGCCGGTATCTCCCGAACTACGATCCCTAGAGAAAATGAAGAGCAGTTCATTACCTACAAAAGTTGTCCCCACCAATATTTTATGCAAAAATGGTGGTTAAAAAGTTCGCAGTTTTCTGAAACTTAAAAGCTGACGTTTGTAGTCCTCGGGTAACCGTTGTTGTAACGTCTTCAGTCAGAGCTTGATCACAAATAAAACACACGGGCGTACTAGAATCCTTTTCTACAGGATTGAACAATATTTATCAAATCATTAGATGTCATTTCACCCACAACAATATTAATGATCTTAATTAAAAAAATGAAATCTCACCGTGTGCTCCAAAAAAAAAGAAGCTCAAGAATTTTCAATATTTCCCTGTGTATTTTATCAATAAAAATTTCAAAATTTATTATTTAATAATAACAATAAAATTAATAATGACTTGAATTTCACTTTTTACACTGGAATACTAATAATTTATTCTTCAAAAATCACGAGAGATAGTGTTTACATGTAAAATTGTCAGTTGTTGACAAACAATGCAGCAGAAAGCATCCACGTGTACACGCACTATAGCAGACGCCGTCGACCACACTATAGATGGGTGGCGTGGCGGCGTGCGAGAATAAAATGATGCATCCATTACAACAAATTTAGAGGCAAATTTCTTTTTAATGCATCAAATAAAATACTTGATACACATATCAAAGGAAAGTTCAGAATGTGACCTTTCATCGGGTATGATGCTTGACCGGGAATAATTTTACTGTAAAGAGAAAAAACTGCTCGAAAAAACTCAGAAGAATAACTGTCTTCCCTCAGGAAACTGGAAATTTCCCCGATTTTACTGAAAGCCCAGGGGTCTGGGCCAAAAAAAATTATACCATCGGCAAGAGGATATTCTAGCCTTTCTCCCAATATCAATTATAAGCGGGTTTGACAGTTAATCATCAAGAAATTCCCGATAAACCAGAGCGCTCGGGAAAACTCTAGAAATCCACAAAAATCGCCTCTTGGCAAACACATTATTCAAAAAAATACGGGCGAATTATTGGTAGCATTGTTTCGGAATAAATAAAGTACCCACCAAAGAACCATTATCTAATAGGATTGGCTGAAATAACTCTTAATAAAAATAATATGAATAAATCCATGGAAGCATTAAAAAATCTAGCAAAGACGAATTTTGGCCTGGTTTTCCAATGACCCAGGAGCACAAATTGAGTGGATAAAAACACGCCTTAGTAGCCACAGATCCCTTCTTTCACCCGCACTTTGATTCATTAAAAAATATTGATTTTCACGCGAGTTATTAAAAATTAGTAATTTACTTGGGGACGTCAAGCCCTCAGAGCAGAGCGTGCTCTCTATAAGCCGGCCTGGAGCTCAATTTTGGGTCGGCGTTCGGCCATTTATCTCGAAAACTATCTAATTTTTCGAAAAAATGCTGGGGATCGTTTTTGTAGGTAAGGAACTGCTCTTTATTTTTCGTCTGAACAAAAATTCTCCAGTGGTCAAATATCGGCAGATATCGCGGGAAAACGGATTTTCTGGAATTTCAGAGCCATTTTCCCACCCTTCCACAATGGTCAGGTACCTGACATTTTGGGAATTCAATGTGCCTACCATAACCTGCAAATTAAAAAAAAATTGCTCTTGCTGGACCAGTTGCCCATGACACCTTCGTTTACTGGACTAAGATGGTATATAACTGTCTACAATCCCATGAAATAATAGACAAGGAAAACAGAGTCATTTTGACCTGGGTGCCGGCGCATCGAGGAGTGGAGAGCAATGAGGAGGCCGACACTGTGACAAAAAAGGGATCAGAGACTTTATTTATCGGACCTGAACCATTTTTTGGCATTGCGGAAAGCACTGCTAGATCAGCCATAGCTACCTGGACGTTACACGTACTGGGCAGACATACCGGGGCTCTCTCACTCTTTCACTTCTTGTCTGTTGGTGTATTCTTTGCTTAGGTGCGTTCTTTTTAATTAAGATTTCAGCTCATTTCAGTTAATGTGATTTGAGATATAATAATGTGAGTAAGCACCAAAAACAACGAAACTCTCAATTGAAACGCGCGATTTGGTAGCTGTACGAGGGTTGTCATTTATATTTGTCCGTTGCATTGACGTACGTACGACCTGCAGCCTGGCCTAAAAAGTGGGGACGAAGAAATCCACTGCCCGTCAATACTTTTAAATACAGAAGTAGTTTGTTTAAACTGTTCCTCTTCGAAACAATTTAATAATCCGATGAGTGTTTAGTAGACTGAAATCGACCTTGTAAATAAATAAGAAAACATGAAACTGATTATAATATTGTTTTCTATCGAGTTATTGGTTCACGGGCAAGTCATTGACGAAGAGACCAGAAAAAGCATACAGGAAATTTTCCCTACAGGAAGGAGTGATATTAATAATAATAGCAATAATGACCAGTTTCTAGTGGGGTACGAAGAAGTTACACAGGCGAACAATAACAGTTATACGGCTTTGGAAAAATGCGGAGAAGGAAGTACGAGGGGTGTTAAAAGGTGTGTGAAGTACCACGAATGTGACGGGAAGACTAATACTATTGTAGAAACGGGGGTCACTGATGGTTTTGGAATCATTGATATCAGGTAAGAGATTTGAATTATTTTAAATTTACTTTTGAAAATTTTGTTGCGAAATCAAAACAATCGATAATAAACATCACACATTTTGAAAAACAAACTATTTATTGTACACACGTGTTTGTTTCTTCATAACTGTCAGTCCGTTTTATCTACTTTTCAGTTTTACTTTTAATGTTATCAAGCTTTGTTCACTCTTCAAATCACTGGCATTTTAATTTTTGTCTCTAAAATCTTCCAAAATAGAGTGTCCAACTAAAAATAGATTCTTGTTTATGCATAACAGATAGAAACAAATTATATCGCGCTATATTTATTCAAATCAAAATCCGCCCTTCCGGTGAATACGCCACTAGTATAAATTGAAGTTAGACACAAATTTTGACATAATTACATAAGATAGTTTAGTCACCAAAAATAAAGGAAAAAAGAAGAAGTTTAGTATTGACAGTGAGTTGTTTGTTTTGGTAGCAATGGAATTTCTACACTCTATTCGAGGTACACAAAAAATGGTTATCCCTAGTATATTTGGACAATCCAATCAATTATATTATTTATAATCTTATATACCAAAGTAATCACGTCTATGTTCCAATCTTACTAAGCCATGCCCACCATACAATAACTACCGACAAGTAAATTCACTTCAATACTAGCTTTAAACTAGCCAGAACTCGCCAGACGATAGGAGGGGTGAGGAAATTTTCGGTAACCCATAAATCGACGAAGTGAATTTACTTGTCGGTAGTTAGTGTTCGGTGACCATGCCTCTCTAACTCTGCAATATGCGTCAATTGGAGGGTAAACTGCATTAAGGCGGCGCCAGACATGCGGCATTCGGCGAATACCGAGCGACTGCTCGCCAAGTAGCAAGTAGTTGAGTTACTCGGCAAGGTGTGCGCCAAATGACAAGCACCTAAACCAGATATTCACCATTCGTTGGATGCGGATTCAGAGCGTTATACGGCAAATATTCGTTTCCTTTGATCTTGCTTCGAAAGACCGACACACAACGGGAACTACGCGAGCACTGCACAAATACTAAAATTGGTCATCGGCAAGTAGCGATCAACCCGTCCACACACTCGCTACTTGGCGAGCAGTCGCTCGGTATTCGCCGAATGCCGCATGTCTGGCGCCGCCTTTAGATTTGAAACTTAGCAGTTTTAAAAAGCGCGTTTGGACTGCTTCTATCCCTTCAAAGTGGCATATTCTAGCTTGAACCTTCTAAAAGAAACTTCCTCCTCGCCCCTCAACATAATCTCCACCCAGTTTATTTTCCAACTTCTTCAATACTTTCTCATTCTTCCCACATCTAAATACATGTACCACATCATCCTCCACTTTACATCTCTCGCACACTCCAGTTTCTCTTTTCCCAATCTTGTGGAGGTAACCCACTCTCGACCCATACCCTGTGAGCACCTGTGTCAAGAAGTAGTTCAGCTCCCTGAATTTCCGGTCCACCCAATTTCTCCTGCTCCCAATCGCTCCTTTTAGCGCGCCGTCATACTCATCCCACCTTCTCTCCATTCCCTCATCCATCCATATTTGTACTTCATCTCTGGTCGCACCCCTCCAGCGTTTCTGTCTGGCTCTAGCCATTAAGTCCAATGGATAGGACCGTGACAGCACCGCTACTGCCAGTCCACCCACTGTCCTGTACGCCTGCACCACCCTCAGGAGTATCCCTCTCTGCACCCGCAGGAGTGGTCTAACCCTCGCTTTCACCCCTGCTTTCTCACCCCACACTTCCGCGCTCTAAAAGAAGCTTAGCAGTTTTAAAAAGTGCATTTGAACTGCTTCTATTCCTTTAATGTGCCATATTCTAGCTTGAACCTTCTAAAATAAACTTGGCAGTTTTAAAAAGCGCATTTAAACTGCTTCTATCCCTTCAATGTGACATATTCTAGCTTGGACCTTCGAAAAGAAACTTAGCAGTTTTAAAAAGCGCATTTGAAATGCTTCTATACCTTCAATGTGACATATTCTAGCTTGGACCTAATAAAAGTACATATAATATAGAGTTTTCAATGTGGATAGTTTATCAAGCTCGCGAGAGCAACGAACTAAAAAACCATACAAGCGATTAGCAGATGAAATTATTGTATCCATATTTTCGTTAAATGAAAGAGAAGGGTAAATAGTCCCTTATTTGTCCTTTTTAAACCATCAAAATTTAAATAAATCAAATGTCAATTAAAAGATTTAACTGGCTGTTGCGATGTTGAGTGGATCACACTGTATGAACAAAACGAAATAATTTTTGAAAACCGGTCCTGATTTGCTTCTAGTTTCAGTGAATTAGTTAATAAGGTGGTGGTAATGTGACATTTTATCAAAATTTTAAACAAATCAAACTAACCATTAAAAAAGTATTTACCAAAGAACTTTTTAATGGGCATTTGATATTCCCCAAAATGTTCACATAAATCAACGTTGGTTTTTGATATTATTAAGTTGCTTACATTAATCCCTTCCGCACACGGGTCGACCCGTTCGACACGCAACGAGTTTGCAGCTCGAATAAAATCTGACTCCACATACTACTCTATTTCTGTTCGAATAGGCGTACTGCGTTAGTGAAATAGTCTTATGTTTGCATTCGCAAATTATCAATAATTTAATAGTTATTGCTCTGAGTGTAACTTTAGACATTATGTCAAGTACTAGTTTAGGATGAGGAAGAAATAACTGAATGGTTTCTACGACGCATACTTCCACATTTCTTCCAAAATAAATGACTCAAGTTTTCTTTTTCTCTTTTTTCTTATTTTTTTGGCTTTGGACGCAGGTTGTCTTATATAAGTTATTCTATGATTTGTGGGCAGTCATAACTCCAAATACTGATTGGATCCATATATTAAGTAGAAGAATATATTACTACTCCCCTCTATAAAAAAATTAACTATCCAAAGACTCACCAGTAGGTTTTGATTAAAACTATTCCAAATAATATTAAAAATGAATTATTTATCAGAATTTTAATTTTACTTTGAATATATTGGTTAAGTCAAAGTCTTGATACATTTTTTTTACCAAAATAAAAGAATCCGCAAATATCCTTTTTTTAATATATTATGAGTCATCAGAGATTTTGAATCATCCCAATTTTCTGACAATTCTCGGAAAATACAAATACAAATTGATAAAAGCCAACAGTAAAATCCAGTTGTGATAATGATCTATTAACCTCAATTTTTCATGGTCGTTTAATATATTTTCTTCAATACTTATTATAATATTAAGATAAATGTATCAACTATTTATAGGTAAACATTTTAGTTCGCACCATATGGAAACTTTTTTATTGTTAACATTACGAAAAAAAAGTTATTCTTCATAAAAAGTTCTGCATGTTCTAAAATATAAAATACAATCATCAGATATCATTTTTTTTCAGTATTATACGAGGTTTGTCAAGAAATATGAATTTTCCTCAAGAGTGAAGTACCTTTAAATTTGACAATATCCAAAAATGCTATAGTACATTCAATAGCCTTCTTAGTGTGCGTCATCGTTTGTGACGTATATCCGGGCTTTGGGTATGTCGTATATTAGCTGCGTTCGTTATTTGCGTCCGACCAATCTTTTTAGTCTGAATCGTTCGTTTATTACATCTAGAGGTAGGGGAGGTAAATCTGAACTGTTTGGTAATTCCGCTCAGATCAGTCAGATGTAAATCTGTTTGCTCGGAATATTTTGACCGACGAGAAAGATTAATCTGTTTATCTGTCATGTTATGAGGTTATGTTGTAGTCACTCCTGTCATTAGATTAATCTCGTACTGTTTGTTGACCATGAATAGCTACCAAAATTACCTCAGGGCTAGACATAGTCGTAAATAATGAGAAATAAAATCTAAAACGACAAAATCAAACAAAAAATCGTAGTCTCTAAAATGAAAGACAAGCAAAAAGGAGGTTAGACGTTTGTTTATAAGTATTATTGGTCGGGCCGTTCGTTAATAGCAATTTGCTCAGATTAATCTGTGATCACATGACCAAAAATCCGTCGCCTCTGCGATGCAAATAACAAACGCAGCTTATGTATTTGCTATTTTGACATATATAGCTAACCTCAAATTTGATAAATGAAATCATCAGGATCGTATTTACCCAAATTCGAAAAGGCTATGAAATTAATAATTACCAGCTTCTTTTCTAACTGAAAATACTTGAGAACTTTTGTATAACTTAAATAAATATACTTAATAAGATTAAGTGTGGATTTATGCAGCAACATTTAACAACTATCAATTAGCATTTAACAATTAACATTTATCAATAATTATAAGTTGAACTACTCATTTCACTATGACTCCATTTATGCAGACAATTAACAATTATCATTTATCATTTAACAATTACGAAGTTGGCCAACTTTTAACTTTCTTAAATTAAATGTACCGAATTTTCATCTAGTGCGCAACTAGTACGCAGATCCTTACTTTTTTCATAGAAAAGCGGTTGACCAGGGGTTATGTTGGGTTTTAATTTATTTTCAAGTTGTACTAATAAAAGAAAAAGAGTCTTCAATTCTACTATACATCTTCAAAATTGTTCCAATGCACAAATAGACATAAAAATGTGGGGTTATTGTAACTAGAATCTCGGGCTTTTGCGCATGCTTACTATTTTCTCCTAATTTATAATTGTGTCTGCATAAACGATGGCAGTTTTACTAATTGTTAAATGTTGCTGCATAAATCCACACTAATTTGCATCCTATTTGAACTAATCAAATTTTTTTAAGTCAAAGATTAGGGTTAACGTTTGTAATTAACGTTTAAAAGGTTCATGATTGTGATAGTTTGATTAGGATTGATCACAGACCTACCTTTTTTCCATTTCTTCCAACGTAATGTGTTGGAAGGTCATTAACAATCGATGATGCACACCAAAAAGGTTATTACATATATGAAATCTAAGGACTTTTATAAAGAATAAGTTTTTTTTCCTAAAATTTATAATAAAAAAGTTTCCCGTATGGTTTATAATAAGAATAATGACGTAATTAAAATTTGTATTTATTATTTCGCTTTTTAAACGATGATATTAAACCAAAACGGCACGCCATACCATTACGTGTAACCTCTAGTATTACAAAAAAGATAAACTTTAATAAAAAAAAGAATACAAAACTCGTCTTTCCTAAAAGCAGCACCCTGTATATACGTTTTTTTTTCATTTAGGTTTGGTGCAAACGATTGTACAGACTATTTAGATGTTTGTTGCAAGTTAGCATCTGTGGGAGATGACACCAGCAACAACAACAACAACAACAATAATAATAATAACAACAATAATAACGGTGGTGACAATGGTAACAACAATAATTCTAATCAAGTGACTTTTCCGAATGTAGAAACAACAACTCCGGTGATTGCCAAACCCAGTTTTTGTGGAATACGAAATCCCAATGGAATCGATTTTAAAATAACGGGAAATACGAGAAATGAAGCTGAATATGGAGAATTTCCTTGGACGGTGGCTATTTTAAATCATAAAGCTTTAGCACAAAATGAAAATTCTCCGCTAGTTTGCGGTGGATCTTTAATTACTCCTAATGTTGTTTTGACTGGAGCTCACTGCGTCTACAAGTAAGTATTTCTTATTATTTATTTATTACTGTCCCATCGAAAAGCAAGTTGGGCTTAATTGAATCACTTAATTGAGAAATCCGAAAAATCCCCCATGTTTTTTTTATTTCCATTTTTAATAGCATCTGTATCTGAAGAGTAGGGAGGGTGAGTGTAAGCTCACATCACTTAGACCACATGTAACCCATCGTACATCCTCCCGAGGAGTTGTCCTCCTAGATCATCGTCCTTCCCAGGAAGGTGGACATGTCACTAGAAGACATCTCCTTTATATCGGCAGGTGTAGGCTAAGACTCACCAAACACACACTCTCTTATTGACGATAACTCCGGACACTCGCTTAAGACATGCCAGACAATTTCATCTTCCTGTTCACACATCCCGCATAGAGGTATGTCCACTAGCCCCATAGTATGGAGGTGTTTCCTTAGTTGACAGTGGCCAGTCAGAAATCCTAATGGGTCCTAAAATTTTTTGTTTTATAGCAATATAATTGTTATGGTTTGTTTTATGTTGGAGATGCGCATTTCAGCCTGTTTGTGTTCATCTAATTTTTGGAGATGTTTATCCGGTTTTCTCTGTATTTATTTGCGTTTAGCTAATTTTATTTGATTTTGGCCGTTTCAAAATTTATTCCGCTGATTTTATGACAAGTTTCCGTAATTTCTAATTGTGTTGAGCTGATTTTATTTGATTTTAGCTCTTCATATCATGATTTCGCTGAATTTGGATGTGTTTAGAGGATTTTTGGTGCGTTTCGGTGATTTTGTCTGTATTTTTTGTGTTTAGTTGGTTTTTGGTGATTTTGGCTATTTTGA
>CAJUYI010000310.1:17018-36566 GCA_910591695.1 Galerucella pusilla
TTTTTGGTGATTTTGGCTATTTTGATTTTGCAGATTTTTGCGAGTTTACCATGGTTTTGACATCATTTATTTGTGTTGAAAAGATTTTATTTGATTTTTGTTGATTTTGGCTGTTTTCATTTTGGCTTTGCTAATTTTTGAAGAGTTTTGGTTATTTTGCCTGTGTTTATTTGTTTCCCACTGATTTTATGTGTTCAATTAGATTATTGACGACGAACGTTGTTTTTATGTGATCTTATTTTCCACTATTTATTTAATTTTCGGTGATTTTGGCTGTAATAATATTTTTCCCGCTCTCTCAAACTTCATCTACATATTTCTCTATCTATTAGGCCAACAATTGAGATAATCTTTTCAGATTACAATTAGACCTTGTATTTTTAATAATTAAATCATCTTAAACTATATTCAACTAAAACTATTTCCGGTTTTTAGATACAAAATATACGATCTCGTAGTAAGAGCTGGGGAATGGGACACCCAGACAGAAAAGGAAAGGTTACCATACCAAGAAAGGTCGGTAAAGCAGGTGATTTCACATCCAGATTTCAATCCAGGAAATCTTTACAATGACTTCGCTCTTTTGATACTTACAGAAGCGATTAATAAAGCAGATAATGTTGGTACCATTTGTTTACCACCAGAAAGTACCAGAATCAATTCTAGGAACTGTTTCGTTAGCGGATGGGGTAAAAACGTTTTTGGTAAGTTTTTCAAAAGTAATTCCATCAGAACGTGAAGCTGGGCACACCAAAATGTCTAAACTGCTGAAATGTTGGTAAATTTCAAATGAATCTCCGTGGATAATGTTTGACGAAGCTAGAACATGTGTTCGTCGACCTTGAGCCTCTAGCGCCGTCGGCCTAGCCAGTTTGGCGATCCCCGTCTTGAGAATTTATAGTTTTTAAAAATTAGTTAGTTATATTTTTTTAATATTGTTTTCTAGGACAAACTGGAGTGCGCCAGGCTATACTGAAAAAAATCGAATTACCTACAATAGAAAGGAGAATATGTCAAGATGCTTTGAGAACAACACGTTTAGGACCGAAATTCGGACTTCACAGTAGTTTTATCTGTGCCGGAGGAGAACAAGGGAAAGATGCTTGTACTGTAAGTATTTTACGACATATAATATAAATTGTTTACGAAAGAGAGTTAGAAATAAGATAGTTACAAAATGAAGCACTTAAAGATAACCTCAAAACAATTACCGGATGACTTATGACATTAATAGCATGCGCACGCATAACGTCGCGATAACGTCATAGGTTGAGTTTGCGCGGATAGATGACAGTACAAGCACGCTATGTGCTGGTTTCCAGCTCTAAATTAGCAACGACACTTCTAATAGTTAAAACATATGATGTGTTGCCAAGCAACCGGACGTTTTGTGCTGTTCTCTATTTGCGTTAATTCTACGGCACTGGATTCTGTCTCTATCAAGTTTCATACAATACTATATTTTTTATATATTTCACCTTCAAGTATCAATTTTATTTCAAGGTTTATCATGCTCTTACAAATATTCGGCTGACCTTTTTATGGAATTTGATAGATTGATAAAAATGGCAGTTAACAACCAGTTTATTTTAGGGTGATGGCGGTAGTCCTTTAATATGTCCCGATCCTTCGAATCCTCAAAGATACGTACAAGCTGGAATAGTAGCGTGGGGAATAGGATGTGGTACTCTTAACATTCCTGGAGTGTATGCAGACGTTGCTAAATTCAGACCTTGGATCGATCAAGAATTACGAAGATTAGGCATCGACGATACTCCTTATACAGTGTAATCCATCCAGTGTGAATATTTTAAGTAAAATAAATTGATTATTAGTTAATGTTGTTTTATTTTAATAAAAACAATTCGTAGCTCAAATTGATATAACAAATGTTTAAATAAGTGGTTCAATTCATAGATAACAATAAATGCATACCTACTTACCTTTAGGAAATTGTTGTTTTTACGAAAAAAATGGTATAAAACTGTACGGAAAACGTTAAAAATACATAATTTATTCAACATAAATGTCTGTCACTAACAAGTATCTATAAATAAACAAATGACACTCGACGATGCCATGTGAATGTTAATTTCACTATAGAACTTGTTCCAATATTAACAAGTGTGGCTGGTTGCATAATGAGTAGTGTATTTTATTTCATCTCATCAAGAGGCAATTTCCCAGAATAAGTTTTTAAATCATCAATTTAATAAATTTAGAGGTCACGATTTTTGTTTGGCATTGAACAATATCGGTTATTAGCTGTAATACAATGAAATTTGGAATAATCTATTAGTCATTACATATAGTGTGTGTATTTAAAAGATGGGATAATAAAATATATATTTTTAATAACAGAAAACTCGTGCTAAAGTAACGTTTTTGACACATGGTACTTAATTTAAGGGGTATCTATCGGCAGCGATTTGACAAAATATCGAAATATTTTTGGCAAAGAATTTTGAGGTAATGGATGTATTGAAAATTAAGAAAATAATATACCATGTAGATTAATGTTGAACTTAGAGTTCTCATCGAATAAAAACTTTGAAATGCTAACCAAATTTTGTTGAAAAAAATACGAATCATGAGGTAATTACACATATTAAGCAAAGTTTGAGCCCTTGTAAACAATTAAATATGGATTAAATGGAAAAACTAATTGATAAGAAGTCTAATTTGAAGCTTTATGAATACTATATAAAAATCTCAGAGTCCTCAAATTACTTATGACCGTACAATTCCTTATTGAAATTCGGTTGCTACCACTAAAATATCGGATAAAAATCCATCTCTCGCTTTTCTATCCTTCTATGACTGACATTGCCTCTCTGCTTCGGTAGTCGCTTGCCGTTCCATTGTTGATACAACGCTCGCCGGTCTCCCAGTTCAGTACTGACGAAGCTTATAGAGTAGTACGTGAACCAAAATCCGCTTGGACCGTTAAGACCTACATGTTGCGGAGCTTTCATATTTCTAATAAAATTTTCGTTATGTGAACTTAAACGTGAGGACGTACGTAGGGAAACAAAAAAATATACAAAGCATAATTGTGCAAGGAGGAATTATGTAGATGCCCCTTAACTATTTTGGAACCTTGCAACCTTTACATACATTTTCAAATACTGAATACGTACAATCGGACAAGCGAAAGAAAAGCCGCGAGATGCGCAAACTAAGCTTGTTGCCGGCTTGCTGGTAACAAAAGCGCCCATAAGCGCCAATAATCGAGTAAACCGTTTAGTAAAGATGCTAGGCTGTTCATTGAACGGCTAATTAAGCTAGTTGGCTGCGACATATCTAACATCAAATTTTATTTTCTGTTTCAGTTTCGATTGCGATTCTAGTATAGTGGAATACCTAACTTAAAAGGCAGAAAAACGTTCTTTCGATAAAGAAATCAAAATGCAGTGTGAAACATCGCACTGCGTGATAAATGATCTGAGAGTGTGTGCTTAGCTTTATCATCCTTTGTCTCTAGTGATTGCAAGCCCAGGGGAACTGATGAAATTTCCAAATACACTTTTCTGGTGAATATTCCTTCAAAGATAGGTAACTGATCCAACTTAAGGATATAAAAAATACGATAGATATTTGAATTTTATTGTAAATTAATTGTTAGCGACAAATTTCAGATATATACAATATAGAAGATGGATTCTTCACTAAAAAAGTACTTGTTGAAGCAGCGTGAACAAATTTTCATCCATAACTGAAACAATAGTACAAAAATTATTAACAATTAGATAATAAAAGAACAAGAATGAGAAAATTATGAATATTATATTCCGTTCCCAGGGAAAAGTTATTGTTTAAAATGTAACTGATTAGTGAAAAGTGAAAAATAATATTTTTGTACAATCACATTGAAAATTAGGCTTTTTCGCTTGCCATTGACAACGAAAACTTGACGTTTCTTGGGGAGAGTTACTTTACGCTCGCCGAGCGTAAAAAATGGCAAAACGCTCGTTGCCCATAACAACCGATACTACAAACACAATTGTATTGACAGTGACAGATATAAAAGTTTGAAACATATTTGAATTGACATATTTAAACAGACAGATTTTAAAAATTTTTGTGAATTTTACTTTACATTGTTTTTAATAGTTACAATTAAGTGATTGCAGAAAAAATGTTGTATGCATTACGAGCAAAAGCGTGACATTATTGCTTTCGAGTAATTACCGCGCTCCGCAACACGTCGCGCGGTATCCATTACTCTCAAGCAATAATGTATCGCTTTTCGCTCTTAATTCATAAATAACTATTCTCTTCAAGAAAAATGGTTAAAAAAAACAACAAAAAGTTGAAATGACAATAATTACTTGTCATTTATATTTGATTTTATTCGAATTAGATCCATACCGAAGACGGACGAGTTAGAAACGACAAAGTTAGCCAAAATCTGTTGTTCATAACACGTACACATTTTTCCCAGTTAGACGTATGCCAAAGGCAACTATGGTAGCGTGAGGAAACAGTATATTACATAACGAGTGCGAAAAGTGGCATAAGCCGAGTGCGACAATCACTCGAGTGTGAAAAATCATTTTCACAAGGGTAATGTGCAGTATTTTTTCTACGACCACGTGGTAATTTCACAATTTTTCAAAGCCTGCATTTCATATACAATAAATATCAAGATTATTACAATTTCCGTTCATTTTAAATGTTTGATTGTATTAATTGGTACAGCTTCAGACTTCTGACGAAGAGTACGCTGGTTCGATCCTGGACCGTGTCCTAAGCTTTTTTCAATTACAAAAATGGAAAAACTTGAACTTTTCAAATAGATCGCTTCAAATTTGAATATTACAAAGGAAATTACTATTTTAAATGATACTAAAAGTTTCTACTTGATAAACTCCACTTAATGAGTAGATTCCACAAAATAAATGTAGAAAGATAGGTGAATCTAATTAGAAATTATACATTTGACAGATAATCTGAATGCGTGTGGAAAGTATTTCGCATAATTGTTGATGTAAGCATCTGTCAGTGGTTGCGAGCGATCGCGCAGGTATAGACTCTCCCTCCCAACTAAATTACTATTGAATTACGATAAGCCCCTTGCTGGTCAGTGTCGTACTAAATTATTCAGACAATGCCAAACACCAACAGAATTGGAAGACAACTAATGATACGCTTCTGTACACAGAGGTAAAGCATTTTAATGTCTTACAAGAGCTGTAGTGGGAGGTAACATTGAAAATGAGTTAGTGCGCATGGGGGCGGGCTCACCACCACGTTTGGCGCTTGCAGTACGTTACTTTCCTATGCGGTCGTAGAAAAAGTAGATATCACTTTCCGCACAAAGTAACTACACAAATTTTTTTCTACTGAAAAAGCCTCAAGATGAAGATACAGTGTGAACCGCTTCTTATTTCAGTGAAATAAAAGTGAATTCAAATTTAATCAATTTCAAAGATAGAGCATGTTTATGTGGTGCACAATTTTGTAGTCCTTAAAAATTTTATCGACGATAAAAATAGCTATAAAACAGATCGAAGCACTCAAAGTTGGAACGGAACTTTGCCAAATATAATAAAAATACAACACGAATTTTTTTCAATGCTGTTTTTATTTATAACGACAATCACTGACTTTGTAAATAAATAACTAAATCGTTTGCTAGACGAAGTGGTGCCGCGTATATATGAATTTAAAAAAGTTTCATCCTGAGGTGACTTTAAGCATTTTCTAGATCGATACTCCGTATATGTAGATGCATTTACCTCTAATGCTTATTGCTTTGGCGATTCCCATGCAGGCGATGAACTTTAGGCATTTTCCAGAGCGATTTTCCATATATGTAGGAAGATGTATGTTCCTCTAATGCTCATTTCTCTCGTGAATTCCATGCAAGCGAATCGTTGCACTTTTGCCACTATGTTTTTTCTCTTTGTTGCGTTGTTTTGTTTCACGCAACCAGCTCAGAATAGGCAACAATAGGGGTTCGCCGCCCTTTGACTTTCACCTTCAATCTGCATCAGCATTAGCTTTTGCAATTGAACTTGGACAAACTTACATATGTTGTCTGATAATTTATCTGAAGTTAGTGAGAAATAATCTAAAATTCAAAGGATTTTCCAGCGATCTGTCATAATTTGATACTATTAACGTAGAACGTAGAGCAGCAAGGCTTTCTTACTTCAACATCAAAAACATAAAAGATCGAGAATGTACTAATAGTAATGTGTGGTTGTGCTCAACAGACCAGGCATTTGTAATGAATTTCCGTGTCTTCTATATAGGCAACTAATTTGACTGTAGTTGTAATAGTTGTATTACTTCCTCTCCAACGTACAGTCAAAGTCTAATGAAACGCACAAGACAAACACCAAAATTTATAAAAATTCAATTAGTTTCAATGATTTATGGTAAGCATTTGCTGAAATGTATTAGAAATACTTCAATAATTGTTACCTAAAAAACGTAGATCTGTTTGATGGGGATAGAAGATGTTTAAATAATGCAGTCTCAACCTAATCTAGTTGTGCGTTTTATTTTACTTTGACTGTACTTCCGTCTGTCACATTTTCTGAAAATAGCTTCACTAACTTTGCCTATTTGGTTGAGAGTTTCTTGTTCAGTAAACTCTTTGTATAAAAGTGTTAGATCCATTCAAGTTGGTGTTTCTTAACTATCCAGTTCCCCATTTCTCCCTTTATGTAACCCTTTGTTATTCCACAAAACAGTTCCTGACCTATGAAGTCACATTTAATTTCATCATTATTAATGACTATTATTTTTCATTTACTTAAATATACTTAACTAATCATTCTAACCAGTTACTAATGTAGAGAAGTTTTGGTAATCTGGTCTAATGAAATGTTAGAAAGTCATATAGTATCGTATGGTCGTAGAAAAAATGTAGTATGTAATTCTTTGGCGCCCTCGATCAATTTTCAGCAATTTTTTATCGCGAGCGGAAAAGTGGCTCTTAATAACCTACATCTAATTAATTCCAAAAAAAAAAATAATTATAACCCTCCAACAAAAACAATATGTAGCGACTTTGTTCCTCCTTTACATGTCGTTTATTTTTAAAATACCTGTACATACGAAACCCCCTTCCTTTTCCATCGCTTTTAACAAAATATTACAGAACAAATTAATGCATAGATTAACGTAAATATTTACCAACCTTAATAGTCGAATATCTCCAGTTGGCAGCACTACAAATACAACTTCCAGCACAGTTTCACTTTCAAAAAGTGCACCGAACACTTTTAACCTTCTTGTTACCCCATCAATTTCTTTGTGATACGAATGATACGATACACGGAAAACGTAGCACAGCTTTGTTCACATTTTCTAGTTTTGTCAATACTTAACTGTTCGTTACAGCTAGTCAGTTTGTTATTGAAAGCCGTCGCTAACCAATAATTCGGATTGTTTACTTTGTTGTGGGATCCCGATCGTATAAAGATGAAATTCAAAAGAACCGAAACTAAGGTTACACCTCCTCGCCCAAAACTTAAAGCGCCAGCCTGGACGAACAAACGGCGAAGCATTACGAGCGTTTACGACTGTAGTTCTGTATCGTGACGTCATATAATTAGAGTAAATACAAAGTAGATGGCCGTGTCAGCGTGGTGTTTGTGAATTGCTCTGTGATTAATTCTTATAAAAATATGGGTAATAGTGATATACAGGTACGAAATTAATACATTATACGTTTAAGGACATCAGGAATATTTTAAGACAACTTTCAGATTTTTCGGTGAACGGGAATGGGAGATATTGGCTGTTTATTATTGTGACTTTCTATAAATATTAATTAATTTCGAAGCTATTATTAAATTATACCAGTTTACTTGATCGGGTTCAAAAGTGATTATTGATTATGGATTTTTATACTATTTAGATTGATTATAAAGTTAATTTTTAACTGAAAATTATTTTAAATAATTGTTTCTTGTATTATTTAATGAAAAAAATGGAATAATTACCATTTTTATTAAGAATTTATCACAATTCTTATCTGCATATTTATCTATGTATCGTTATCGTGTACTCATTGCTTTAATTTATTAATAGTTTATTCGTTATTAGTTAATTTCAAGGTGTTTTGAATATTCTTTTTTTGTTTATATAATTGTTTTTGTTTCTTAAATCGTATTGTTTTGTCGGTGACAAATTCCAGTTGTACATATTAAGTGAACACGTTTGTGGTAATCGTTAAAATTCAACACAACTTATTCGGTCCACGAAGAAAATGAACAATCTCGTTTTTTTGTCGTTATTAGTAGGTGGTAGGATAATTAAACAAAAACCTTCGTAAAATTATTATTTATAAAGAGCAATATTTTGTTGTTTAATTATTCTTTTGTTATTTAATTAAACCTTAGTTTAATTGATTTGTTTTTCAAGGTGCTTTTATCTATTTATAGGTTTAATAGTTTTCGGTTTTATATAAAATATTTGCTTTCGGTTAAAATAGGAAGTAGAAACGTTAAATAGTGATAACAGTAAGCAATACTTGTTTGGTTAACCATATCACAGTGCTGTACGCTAAAAGGGTTCACCCAAAAAAAATCTCAAATCTTAAATAAATATTTTATATTGTTTGTTTAATAAATACAAAGTTACTTGGAATATTGTGAAATAAAAAGATACTACAATAAGGTCGAACAAAGCCTTTAGAAATAAAAAAAACAGTTCTAAGTAGATAGTTGATTATTTTTGATATAAAAATATTTCGCTTAAACGATATTGGCATTTTTTCATATACTTGGATGACTTGACTCGTACAGAGGCGTGAAAGGGGGGAAATTTCAGTGGCGGCTCGTGTTCTATAAAAAATTGGGTGTAAAACTAGGATTGTAGCTGAAAAAACATGGAATTTATATGGGATATCAACTGTTAATGATGCAATGGGCCACGAAAAAATTTGGACTAGTTTTAAGCTGGAGCTCTGGTTCTACATAGTCACCATACCTAATCAAATTTAACAAAAATTATGAAGTTTTTCAAGAAAACTTGATTGTTATACGATGTTATTGCCTATTATCGCTTTCTATCTAAGGCTGGGTGAATCCGAGTAGTTCTAAACTTTACCGAAGTGAGTATGATGGTTTTGCAAACGTACGTAATGAAATGCTATAAAGGCAAATCGTTCGTACACAGGACAGAGGAGCTGTGCCACCAGCGAGGGGTGGCCTGCAAATAGGCGTAATTAAAATTTACATCGCCAAGGATCTGGATATTAGTGCACGTGTGTATTTGAAAATATTAGAACAAAGGAATGAAAAAAAATGGGTTCCTGAAAATTTTAGGGGATGTCCAGCTTCCTCTGAGGAGTAGTCACTGCTCATTTTATGGGTTATTGGCAACCATTGAAAGACATTTATTTTGTTAAATTTCAAAATTGTGTTTATGTCTAAATCAATAATATGAAAAGTTCGATTTTATCCAAGTATATGTAATTGAAATTTTTGAGAATTTAATTTGAGAAAACGTTTAAAAGGACAAAACAAAGGAATGAAATATTTTCCATCTACTGTGTTTCTCCAAAGACAAAAGAATTGGACGATTTACAAAAAGTTTAATATAAAAAACAAGTATTTAGGATACTCCTGACAATTTTCAAAAGTTAACGGAATGGCAAAGGGATGTTGGAAACAAGTAACATTTCTATAAATAGCAAACTAGTTCTCTTCGCCAGGAAACAATGTATTGTAAATCTTTTGCTATAAAATACAATGATTTTAATCTTCTTACCTCAGGTAAGAATATAGATGACGAAATTTTTACCTATTTTTAATAGTTGTCCCACGGCAAACATAAATAATATCTACCTTAATAAGAACAAAACTTACAATTATATCATTAAAATTTTCCCTTCAACTGCTTTTGTACATTTGAACCTAAAAGGTCAAAATAAAAACTATTTTTTTTAGTAATTTACTTGATTAACATTTTATATAAATATCATTGTTACTATTTCCAAGTTAACTGGTTATAACCTTGAAAAATCTTGTCTATTTAAAATTTTACCTGCAGATATTTACATATTACAGACGTCTTACTAGGATACGAAAATAATTCAGTTTCTAGATCCAAAGAAAGGCATTTTTTGTTCCTGTGTTCCAAAGGCGTACATAAAAATATAATATACAAATAAAAATCTTTGCTGATAAGCAATTTTTTTTTCGGTATTTAGTCTGTTCACCTCGAATTTTAATAAAAAGGTGTACATTTTTCGTTGGAAGTATTAATATATTGAAAGAAATACATAAAAATTCAAAGAATTCGAAAAGGTAATAACTATACGGTTCGTTCCAACTGCCGATATCAAGAATCGTTCGTGCAGGTGCTGTATTTCCTGGGACGGTCCAAAAACTGTACCTTCTGGAAAGGGTGCTAGTTCAAGAACCTTTCCTAATTCGAGTTTGCACACTCGATACAAACCTTGTAGTAATATTTGATGTAACGTATGGTGCGAATGCGACTGCGTACGTCAAATGTCATTTCGAAGGTCAAGAAAGTCTTTTAATTTGTGAAAAAAGCATTTTTCTCAGTGACGCAAAAAACCAACTATTTTCTTTTGAGTCTCGTGTGAAAAAATGTCATTTTTTGATGTTTAATGTTTATTGCTGGTATAGTGGACGTAATATTTTTAATGCAGCTATCTAATCGTATATCCCCTTTAAGTTATATTGCGGATTATGAGGGTATCGTATCGAATTACAGTCGAATAAAAAGCCGACAACTTTAAGTTCGCACAATATCTATTACGTCAAGTATACTTAAATTTTTCTTTTTTGTTACAGTTCGTCGGTGGACCGTGCGGCCAACATGGACCTTACACGTTCTATAAAGCGTTCAAATATAATAAAGACGGAATATGTCGAATAGTGACATTAAGTGAATTTTTCTTTGTAAAAATGTGGAGAGACAGTGACTTGTTGTGTATCGGCGAACTGCAATTATTATGGATCGATAAACATAGTGAACAAGTGTTGGCAAGTTTGAGATTATATTTCTTACCGGAAAATACGCCGGAAGGTCGTTTGGATCATGGAGAGGTAAGTTTTTGTTTTTATTTTTATTTCGAGACAATCTGTATATTCAGCTGTTTCACAATTCAATAAAAATCGCTTTGAAATTAACAATACCAGAATATTCTACCACTGTTTGGCACATAGAAATACCTCGAGAAGCAATTTTTATTACGAAGGGAGGGAGATATAAATACATAGAGAGAGAGGTAAACAATCGGAGACGAGGATAATCTTCGACAAAACCGGCTCAAGTGTAGAATTCGCTTCTTACCGGAACTAGTTTCGAACAATCGGACAGTTAAATAATTGATAGTTATCGTCTTTGTGCGTTTTGTGGAGTAGTTAATTGGTCGGCTGTAATTTATGATAACGCGTCGGACTCGGATGGTACCATGTTGCACTATTTGAATACAACCACAAACGAGTTTTGGATATCGCCTTGGTTTAAACTTTAAACGAAAACAACTGACTGACGACAGATGAAAGTATTTAATAAAAAAAATATTGTAAATAACCATTATTTTTTATTGAAAGTGTTTAATTTTCATTGGAATTCGATTTACATGCTCTAATTATTTTACCAATACGTATAAAATTGATATTTTAAATAGACAATACACTATAAATACTTGAAAATAATTTAAAAATTGTTGAAATTTACAAAAAAATAAATATAAATAACAAGCCAGCTCGGAACCCGTTAGCATGTAAGAGAAAGATAGAAAGTCTAAGCTTCAGGCCGTCTTTCTTTAAAAGCACGTATGCTATAGTAACACAAAGACAAAAAAACCTCTAATCGTCTCTTTCTCTCTTACATTCCCACTTACACAGCGGTATCTCTATGATTGATTGATTGATTTACTGATTAGGTCGGCACTATCAGTCAGAGACTTTAAGTGCTCAGCACCTTTTTGTGCTTCTTGTTGTGCCGCTTATGTGAACAGAACAGTAGCGCTTATCAAGCTCAGCAATCTTTTCACTAGGTCCTTCTTGGACCTCCAACAGTAAACTATGACCTGCCTTATACCGTCCTAATACCAAATAGAGATGAATGGGTCCTCCGTAAGGATGAACTGTTAAGAGCAGACAGCTATTGGTACACAGACAGCTCAAAAACACCCTCAGGCTCTGGTGCAGGTGTATACGGTCGCAGACTTAGGACAGAAATTTCAAGCTCTCTAGCTCTAGGATCCTATGCAACCGTATTTCAGGCGGAAATTTACATTGTTTCATGTGTGGAGAGATTGGAACAAGCCAATCTCATACATAGAACATAAAAAATTTTCTCAGACAGCCAAGCGGCTTTGAAAGCACTTAGGTCTCTCCATGTAACGTCGAAATTGGTTTTAGACTGCCAAAAAATACTCTCCTCAATAGGAGAACTCAATAAAGTATTGCTGGTCTGGATCCCTGGCCACTCTGGCATGGAAGGAAACGAGAAGGCACTCTCTTGCAAGGGAGAGTGCCGCACGTGTTTCTATCGGACCAGAACCTACAATTGACATCGCAATATGTTTTGTCAAACAAACACTAAATACCTGGACAGCAAGAAGAGCTTTAGACTCCTCTCATAATTTACCAGGATTGGTTCATTCAAAGGCTTTTATACGTCCTTCGAAGAATGTCTCCAAACAAAATAGCAGGCATGACCTACGTTGTCTAACTGTCATTTGAATCATCATCTAAAACTTGGACTGTCGGAAGACCCGACTTGTCGTCTTTGTCTGGAAGATGATAAAACAGTTAAGCGGACCTTGGAATATCATTCACCAAACAAACTAATCGGCTTTGTTAGGAAGCTGAATTTGTTGGTGAAATCTGAATACGTGTGAGCCACAATAGACTCTTGCGATTCGCAGTGGAGGGCCTTATAGGCCCACTCATCACACACCTAACCTAACTTTCTTGGAGAAATCTTCACTTGGTTGCTCTAGACCTAGGTGTCTTTACCTCCAATTAGATAATGCTTCGGGACCCACTTGAGTGCTACTCTATTATGGTGCCTGACAGTATCTCTATGGTTTACGCACCAAAACAGCTTTTCAGTTCATTTCAAACCAAGTTTTTCTCTTTACAATACTTTACCATCTCCCCTCGTATGATTATTTTCTGGGAAACTGGTATATTTCTGTCTATTTTCGACACATCTTTCTAATTTTTGTCGAATTCGTTGTACTAATAATAATTAACATCCCGACTCCTATTTTTTTTCGATAGCCAACAAACTGTGCTTAGTTATTTTTGTAAAAATTCCCCACGCATCAATATTAATTAGTTTTTATGCAAAAATTGGTACGTAGATATTTGAATTGAAGTAAACAAATCGATAATATAAATCTTATCGAATTTATTATTTTGATATCATTGAAAGAATGTAATATAATATAATATATATAGCTCGATATATAGCAATATTTTCATGTTATATTTGACAAAGATAACTGTAATCAAAAATAAACAGAGTGATGTAAAACGAGGAATATATTACTAATTGATACTAAGTATATACTGAATGGAAGGAATATTGATAATGATAATATAATATTTTTATAGTCTATTTGAAAATGGTTTTGTAAGAATGTTTTGTTATTTAGTAAATAATTTTACATACACAACTTGGCTGGCAATCCGCAAAACTTTTAATGGTATTCCCAAACCTGACGGATTTAGACAAAATTTTAGTACACAGGCTTCTGAAGAATAAGTATCGGCCCAAAGCGATCATTTGACTGATTTTTGAGATACAGTGGCTGGAAAACAATTGACTGAAAATTTCTATAAATAACTGATAAAAATGCAATCTTAACTTGCAAATATTTTAATCCACTAATATGAAAATGATCTTAATCAACTAAGTATGTCCGCAGAAAGGGAGACGACCCAGCACTGTAATGGAACGTCTTTGATGCGATAATTACAGTCAAGCAGTGTCGAACATGGTTAGTACTTGGATAGGTGACCATGCCAGGGAAAACCATCGTATAGGGCCCGTACAGCCTGCAGCGAAACACTATATAGCGTTTTCTGCTTAACCAGTGCAAGCGCGCACCGAGTGCAACATGTGACGTCATGCACTTTTGCGGGCTATCCGAGGAACTAACATTTTGACAAATCAAGCTCTATTCAGTGCACTTTAACTAGAGACCTCTGACGGCCTAAATTCCGCCCACAATAACCCTAACCTCGACCTGCCTCTACAAAAGCAATAAATAGAAATTGTTCCTAATCTAAGAATAAAACAATATAAAATAACAAAATTCAACAAAAATACTAATTACTGATGGAAACCGAAAACCACATTGAATTTTTGATGAATGTAGAGATGCTGAATATTTTTTTACAACTTGTTCCACATAACCCTCAATTCGTGGTTTATTTTCGACATTTTCTTTGGTCAAAAATTGTATTTCATCATCATTAGCAGATGAAGAGGATTCTAGAAACTCTTCACAAAAAGTAAATAAACATCTGCTGTTATCAGCCATATATTTGCACTGGAACTAATGCACTGACTCCCGGAGCCAGTGTCGATAAAGTTGCCCTAAGTGCGCACTGAGAGCAAAGTAGACGTAAGCAGAAAACACCAACACTAAAAAAGTTCGCACCGAATAGGTAACGGGAAAACGATACACCCGAACAGTGCAGCACCAGTGCAACAAGCAGAAAACGCTATTAGACTACTAGGGTGCACTTTAGACTACTAGGGTGAGTAGCATATCACAGCTCTTAAGCATTATACCAATGAGCACGAGGTCTTTCGGAGGAGACGTAAAACCGAGGTCCCGAGTCCATGGATGTTGGGCTCGTTAAAGAACGCTACCACTGGTTGGAGCACTAGTGGGTTCGCCAAAATTTCCGGTTAGGGGTAGAGTGCTCCCGGCGTCGGTCAGCCTCAGTCGCAGAAATAGACCGACGTTAAATAAACGAATAAAAAAATAAAAAAAAATGTCCACAGAAAACTTCGACTGTATCGCCCGCGGCTCCGCGCGAACTTGACGCTCTGCGAAAGATGGAGTTGTTTAGTTAAAACCATTTTTGTTCCTGTTCATATGGTCGTATATAAAAAAAACAGGAAGCAAATTATTTCCCTGGCTTGGGACAGTGGGACAGACGGTCCTGTTCAAAACGGGACGTATAGTTACGTTAATCATTCCCCATATTTGAGAAATAAGAAAGGGGTCGAATTGATTCTTTTGCTTACATCGTATCGTTAGGAGGGAGGGGCCTCGATTAAGAATTTTTACCAGATTCCCAAGCGTCTGAGAGTAGGACTGAAATTTAATAAAAATAAATTTTTAATCCAGTCAAAATAGTCTAAATTATGATTCCAGTTTGCATTAATTCCCAACAAGCTGAATTTTTGTGCAGGCCTTGAATACGTCATTACAAATGATATGTCAAAAGTCCCCATGGATCCCGCTTGTGCGTTGTTTTTTATTCGAGGTCAGAGGTCACAAATTTGCGTTTTTTGCGTATATCTCTGAAACAACGAGAGCTATCGAAAAATGGTTCAGACAAAGTTTGTAGGTCGTAAAATTGTCTACAAAAAAGGTATCAACACTTTTTCTTCCAAAATGTCAGCCTCATATATTATTCCTTCATGCGATAACTGGCTGCGATACGACATCAGCAATTTTCAAAAGAGGCAAAAATACAGTGTTCAAATTGTTTGAAAAACGTGAAGACTTAATTGATAACGCAAGAGTATTTACAAATACTAACTGGTCAGCAGATGTTATCCTCACCAATGGAATTAGTGTTCTCCTTGCTATGTATGGAGCTCCAAAAAAAATGCAATGGATAGACAAGTATAGATATTTGAGTTTTGTGAAAAATACAAGAAACAATTAGAGAGTGCAGTTATCTCGTCTCCCTCCAACATCTGCTTCTGCTAATCAACACTTGTTTCGTGCAAGTGCAAGTGTGGCTAGGCAATGATCTAAATCCTGAAGATTGGGGCTGGAAATTGATGAATAATAATTTGGAGCCAATCCAGACTTTACTGCCACCTGCTCCAGAAAAATTAGAGGTGGTGCGGAAATGTGTGCATATAGTCGAAAATACGATTTTCCTGCGGTCTAAAGTCACGATATCTCGAAAGCGATGCTTTGTAGAAGAAAAAGTGTTGAAATATTTTTTGTAGACAATTTTACGATCTACAAACTTTGTCTGAAACATTTTTCGATAGCTCTCGTTGTTTCAGAGATATACGCAAAAAACGCAAATTTGTGACCTTTGACCTCGAATAAAAAACAACGCACAAGCGGGATCGATGGGGACTTTTGGCATATTATTTGTAATGACGTATTCAAGGCATGCACAAAAATCCAGCTTGTTGGGAATTAATGCGAACTGGAATGTCTATTTTGACTGGACTATTTATTGGTGGACGCTTCTTCTACGGCATTGTTTTACGATTTTATTAAACTATTTTTAGAAATATCCACATTAATCATTAATAAATTAATTTTCTGAGGTTTTTTGCATTAAAATAACAATAACAGTCCAAAGTTTAACGATACAGCACCATTAAACACAAAATTATTTTTTTCGCGCACTTTTTAATAAAAGATTTTTTTTTTAATTTTTCCTATGTTATTGGCCGCATGTGGTAAACACCGACGAATGAATTTGGCAGATTCCTAAGACCATTTTTATGATACCAACTGATTGTGTCTATTTTCGTAAAGTACGCTGGAGCATACTTTCTAATTTTAGATCGTGTTTGTTTTATATGTTCGGTATTTTAAGTTTGATGGGAAATTTGGAAATGCATTTTAATAAGAAGGTACGTAGGTATGTATGTATATATAAAAATTTATTTAGTTCACGAGTTATTTATATATAGATGAATAAGATCACATCGACTTGGACTATATATATCAATTTAAGACGCTGAAAAAAAAGTATTATGAACTAAAATTTTTAGAAATGTACCACATTAATAATGCTAAGAACCCAATAAACAAAAAGTCTGACGTTGAATCAGTAAAATCTACACATATTTGATACATTACAAAAATAGATGAATGTTTTGGAAACAGCAAATAGTGCATTCGATTACGAAGTAATTTTTGATCGCCCCACGTAAACAAATTATTTTTCAAGACCTTCAGTCACCACAAGATGCAATCGTATTATAATGCAAATGTCGGGTTTTTACAATTAATAATTGGATTTAAAAACTCACTCTGAGGTAAAATAAATATATTTCAATTATCCTAATGAATTCATTAAATTAAGTTTAAAAATTATTTAAAAATAAATTGTTTTCGTGTATTTTTGAGTTAGTTTATAATTTATAATCTCATTCACAAGTAACTTGATAGTTTTTAACTAATTTCAATTTTATTAATTATAAAAAAAAAAACATTTTTAATTCCCAACTTTAGAGCCCTATAGCTCGTTAACGAAGGGCGTGAGGAAAATAATGTACTTATATAAAATACTATTACTATCATCTTCCAAGTTTTTGGTACGAAATCC
Source organism: Galerucella pusilla (assembly GCA_910591695.1). NCBI lineage: Eukaryota > Metazoa > Arthropoda > Insecta > Coleoptera > Chrysomelidae > Galerucella > Galerucella pusilla. The sequence continues at coordinate 34,520 of CAJUYI010000310.1, forward strand.
TGGATATACAGGGTGGTCCGTAAGTAATTGTACAGTAGAATTACATGTACAAGAACATGAAATTTTAATTTTCGTTTTTTACAATAACTTTAACGCTTTTTGACGTATATGCACAAAAATTTGAGGTTGGGGGTTTTTTGATATGAGAACTCATAATTTTGTACCTATTTCGATATATTTTGTAGAGGGAGCCACATAGGTAGGCCACGTATGCGGCATAAATGTACGCAAAACTTTTTTGCCTTTTACATTAGCTCTACTTTTGGAAAAAATAATTAAAGTCACATCATTACAACGAATAAAGGTATACTTGTTAGTATCCCCAAATCTTGACGGTTTTAGAGATAATCACATTTTAGATTAACTACATGATTATTATTCAATGAAATTACGTTCGAAAAATGTAGTTGTGTGTACGATATTTATTATTTTCAAATATTAAAAGTACCATACATATTTTTCATGTTACTATACCCTAATACTGTCTATCTTAATACTAAAAAAAACAATTATCGTACACACAACATTTTTCGAACGTAATTTTATTGAATAATAATCATGTGGTTAAACACTAAAATGTGATTATCTCTAAAACCGTTAGGATTTGGGCATACTAACAAGTATACCTTTTATTTATTGTAATGATGTGGCTTTAATTATTTTTTCCAAAAGTAGAGCTGATGTAAAAGGCAAAAAAGTTTTGCGTACATTTATGCCGCATACGTGCCCTATGTGGCTGCCTCTACAAAATATATCGAAATAGGTACAAAATTATGATTTCTCATATCAAAAAACCCCCAACCTCAAATTTTTTAGCATATACGTCAAAAAGCGTTAAAGTTATTGTAAAAAACGAAAATTAATATTTCATGTTCAACACCCTGTATCTCTCTTAATATCAACATTTTATTAAGGCTAGTTGATTTAAATCGCAATATTTTGGAGTGAAGATTGTACTGTCCTTCTATGTTCAATTACTTAAGGACCACCCTGTATAGTAGTCATTCTAATTTTACATGTTTACGTTTGTAAAAATATGTATCATTTTTAAAATAATCCGTAATTTGTACAAAAGAAAACAATTGCATTCAAATAAATACATTATACATCCCGCCGTTAATGATAATATGTATGTGGTATAGGACTAAAAAAATCGTTCTTTTATATTATATGCAACTTCAGTAGCAGCTGCGAAAGACGTGGGAGAAGGAATATTGGATAAGGGAGAGGAAGTGGTAGTCGGTGGAAAGGGGTCAGGGACATCGCCGTAGAGATAGATAGAAATTTATATATATATATATATATATAGTATAATATATATTTTAGAGGGGTTGTTATTTCGCTAGGGAAAAGGACAACGAGTTTAATTCCAAGCTTTTATTGGAAAATTTTTGTTTTTAGGTGGATAGGATTTAATTTAACTTCTTTATTTAAATCAAGGTTATTTTTAAATGATTTTTTTATTTTCCTTTCCGACACTTGGAATCCTTTCAAGATATAGAATAAACGAAGCTATTTTTTTGTTCGCGTATTATACAGTGCGGGGCAGAAATTTTTATTGCAAGTTTGAAAAATGTATTTGTTTTTATTGATTTTGAAATTAGCATAGCAAGGGTGAAGAACTTCAAACATTTGTGTTGTGCCTTACATTTTAAACTCGTATTATCTCTAGATAACAAGTAAGTGGTTTTTAATTAATCAGTTGTTTTGTTCGGTTTTGTTGGAATCGGTTTTTCTTGTGATTTATTAAAATCAGTTTTGTTCGTATTGCAAAGATCAGCTGATAATGGGTGATTTAATACCAACTGATATTGCCAGGGCCGTAGCAATGATCGAACATGGTCGGACATATAGGGAAGTTGCTCAAATGTTTGGTAAATCACCATCAACCATCCACCGTAGCGTAAATCGTTGGAGGTTTACTGGGGAGTATGTAAGAAGAAGGGGACAAGGCAGAAAACGCTCAACCACGGCTGCAGATGATCGTTTTATAACGTTGCAAACACTGCGGAACAGACGTCAAACGGCAGTTCAAACCAGGCACCTA
>CAJUYI010000310.1:37710-57549 GCA_910591695.1 Galerucella pusilla
TCAAAATAGCCAAAATCACCAAAAACCAACTAAACACAAAAAATACAGACAAAATTACCGAAACGCACCAAAAAACATCTAAACACATCCAAATTAAGCGAAATCATGATATGAAGAGCTAAAATCAAATAAAATCAGCTAAACACAAGTAGAAATTACGGAAACTTGTCATAAAATCAGCGGAATAAATTTTGAAACGGCCAAAATCAAATAAAATTAGCTAAACGCAAATAAAAACCGGATAAACATCTCCAAAAATTAGATGAACACAAACAGGCTGAAGAGCGCATCTCTAAAACTACTATATTAATTGGCGGATATTTTGCAGGAGAGTTTTATAGCTATTGCTATAAAACAAAAAAAATTAGGACCCAGTAGGATTTCTGACTGGCCACTGTCAACTGAGGAAACACCTCCATGGTAAACAGGGAAGATGAAACTGTCTGGCATGTCTTATGCGAGTGTCCGGAGTTATCGTCAATAAGAGAGTGTGTGTTCGGTGAGTCTTGGCCTACACCTGCCGATATAAAGGAGACGTCTTCTAGTCTAGTGACATGTCTACCTTCCTGGGGTCGAATTCTCGGACCAGGGAATAGCGCTCCCCAAGAGAACACATTTTTTGTCTTTATTTCGCTTAGTTACTATATCACTTCAGTGACAAGGACAAAAGATCGCTTCTCTCAGGGAGCGCTGTTCCCTGGCCCGAGAATCGGCACCCAGGGAAGAACGATGATCTAGAAGGACAACTCCTCGGGAAGATGTACAATGGGTTACATGTGCTGTGAGCTTACACTCACCCTCCCTACTCTTCAGATACAGATGCTATTAAAAATAGAAATATAAAAAAAAAACATGAGGGATTTATCAGATTTCTCAGTCCAACCTGCTTTTCGATGGGACTATGATAAATAAATAATAAGAAATACTTACTTGTAGACGCAGTGAGCTCCAGTCAAAACAACATTAGGAGTAATTAAAGATCCACCGCAAACTAGCGGAGAATTTTCATTTTGTGCTAAAGCTTTATGATTTAAAATAGCCACCGTCCAAGGAAATTCTCCATATTCAGCTTCATTTCTCGTATTTCCCGTTATTTTAAAATCGATTCCATTGGGATTTCGTATTCCACAAAAACTGGGTTTGGCAATCACCGGAGTTGTTGTTTCTACATTCGGAAAAGTCACTTGATTAGAATTATTGTTGTTACCATTGTCACCACCGTTATTATTGTTGTTATTATTATTATTATTGTTGTTGTTGTTGTTGTTGCTGGTGTCATCTCCCACAGATGCTAACTTGCAACAAACATCTAAATAGTCTGTACAATCGTTTGCACCAAACCTAAATGAAAAAAAAACGTATATACAGGGTGCTGCTTTTAGGAAAAACGAGTTTTGAATTTTTTTATTACGTTTTTTTTAGTTTCTCTTTTTTGTGATAGTTTGATATATATTCCACGTAAGGGTATGGCTTGCCGTTTTGGTATTTAATAACATCGTTTAAAAAGTGAAAATATAAATTTTAATTATTCTTATAATACACCATAATATATGGAAAACTTTTTTATTATCAATTTTAGGAAGAAAACGTATTCTTTATAAAAGTTGTTAGAGTTCATATAATAACCTTTTTGATGTGCGAAAAATTTGATTAGTTGATGTTTAGAGATTACGCGCAAGCGTAACCTATCAATCGGGAGAAATTACAAAATTCAAAATAGGAAGCAGACGTACCTTTCGTAGCGGCAAAGTGTTTTACGTCTTTTTCTAATCTCCCACTTACAGTTGTTGTCAGGTCTGTACTTTGTTGTTTACGGTCAATTATTATTTATGAAAAGTGAATATTAATCTTATTGTTATATTTATTTAAATAATACAAAAATATGCCTATATACACGGAAAAACACCATTAAAGTTCTCAAGTATTATTACTTTCATAGCCTTTCCGAATTTGGCTGATTACGATCCTGATGATTTTATTTATTAAATTTGAGGTTAGCTATATTTCAAAATAAAAAATAAAATATACGACATACCCAAAACCCAGATATACGTCACAAACGATGACGCAAACCAAGAAGGCTATTGAATGTACTATATAGTTGAAATAATACCCTTCTTGGTGTGCGTCATCGATTGTTAATGTCTTTCTAACACATTACGTAGGAAGGAATGGAAAAAAAGGCAGGTCTGTGATTAATCCTAATCAAAATATCACAATAATGAACCGTTTAAATGTATTACAAACGTTAACCCTAATCTTTGACGTACAAAAATTTTATTGGTTGATGTTTAGATTACGCTCAAGCTCAACCTATCAATCAAGAGTTTAAAATTCTACGAAGGCGTTACTTTCGTAGCGGCAATAAGTCTTACGTCTTTTTCTACTGTCACACTGACAGTTCTTGACAGGTCTGTACTTTGTTGTTTACGGTCAATTATTATTTATGAAAAGTGAATATTAATCTTATAGTTTTATTTATATGAATAATACAAAAATATGCATGAAAACACGGGAAAACATCAGTATTTTGAAAGTTCTCAAGTATTTTAAGTTAGAAAAGGAAGCTGGTAATTATTATTTGCATAGCCTTTTCGAATTTGACTAAATACAATCCTGATGATCTTATTTATCAAATTTAAGGTTAGCTATATGTCAAAATAGCAAATAAAATAAACGACATGCCGAAAACCCGGATATACGTCACAATCGATGACGCACACCAAGAAGGGTATTATTTTAACTATAGCATTTTTGGATATTGTCAAATTTAAAGGTACTTCACTCTTAAGGAAAATTCATATTTCTTGACAAACCTCGTATAATACTGAAAAAAATTGATATCTGATGATTGTATTTTATATTTTAGAACATGCAGAACTTTTTATGAAGAATATTTTTTTTTCGTAATGTTAACAATAAAAAAGTTTCCATATGGTGCGAACTAAAATGTTTATAAATAGTTATTGATACATTTATCTTAATATTATAATAAGAATTGAAGAAAATATATTAAACGACCATGAAAAATTGAGGTTAATAGATCATTATCACAACTGGATTTTACTGTTGGCTTTTATCAATTTGTATTGTTATTTTCTGAGAATTGTCAGAAAATTGGGATGATTCAAAATCTCTGATGACTCATAATATATTAAAAAAAGGATATTTGCGGCTTCTTTTATTTTGGTAAAAAAATGTATCAAGACTTTGACTTAACCAATATATTCAAAGTAAAATTAAAATTCTGATAAATAATTCATTTTTAATATTATTTAGAATATTTTTCATCAAAACCTACTGGTGAGTCTTTGGTTAGTTAATTTTTTTATAGAGGGAAGTAGTAATATTATATTCTTCTACTTAATATGGATCCAATCAGTATTTGGAGTTATGACTGCCCACAAATCATATAATAACTTATATAAGACAACCTGCGTCCAAAGCCAAAAAAATAAGAAAAAAGAGAAAAAGAAAACTTGAGTCATTTATTTTGGAAGAAATGTGGAAGTATGCGTCGTAGAAACCATTCAGTTATTTCTTCCTCATCCTAAAAAGTACTTGACATAATGTCTAAAGTTACACTCAGAGCAATAACTATTAAATTATTGATAATTTGCGAATGCAAACATAAGACTATTTCACTAACGCAGTACGCCTATTCGAACAGAAATAGAGTAGTATGTGGAGTCAGATTTTATTCGAGCTGCAAACTCGTTGCGTGTCGAACGGGTCGAACCGTGTGCGGAAGGCATTAATGTAAGCAACTTAATAATATCAAAAACCAACGTTGATTTATGTGAACATTTTGGGGAATATCAAATGCCCATTAAAAAGTTCTTTGGTAAATACTTTTTTAATGGTTAGTTTGATTTGTTTAAAATTTTGATAAAATGTCACATTACCACCACCTTATTAACTAATTCACTGAAACTAGAAGCAAATCAGGACCGGTTTTCAAAAATTATTTCGTTTTGTTCATACAGTGTGATCCACTCAACATCGCAACAGCCAGTTAAATCTTTTAATTGACATTTGATTTATTTAAATTTTGATGGTTTAAAAAGGACAAATAAGGGACTATTTACCCTTCTCTTTCATTTAACGAAAATATGGATACAATAATTTCATCTGCTAATCGCTTGTATGGTTTTTTAGTTCGTTGCTCTCGCGAGCTTGATAAACTATCCACATTGAAAACTCTAATTATACTTTTAGAAGGTCCAAGCTAGAATATGTCACATTGAAGGTATAGAAGCATTTCAAATGCGCTTTTTAAAACTGCTAAGTTTCTTTTCGAAGGTCCAAGCTAGAATATGTCACATTGAAGGGCTAGAAGCAGTTTAAATGCGCTTTTTAAAACTGCCAAGTTTATTTTAGAAGGTTCAAGCTAGAATATGGCACATTAAAGGAATAGAAGCAGTTCAAATGCACTTTTGAAAACTGCTAAGCTTCTTTTAGAGCGCGGAAGTGTGGGGTGAGAAAGCAGGGGTGAAAGCGAGGGTTAGACCACTCCTGCGGGTGCAGAGAGGGATACTCCTGAGGGTGGTGAAGGCGTACAGGACAGTGGGTGGACTGGCAGTAGCGGTGCTGTCACGGTCCTATCCATTGGACTTAATGGCTAGAGCCAGACAGAAACGCTGGAGGGGTGCGACCAGAGATGAAGTACAAATATGGATGGATGAGGGAATGGAGAGAAGGTGGGATGAGTATGACGGCGCGCTAAAAGGAGCGATTGGGAGCAGGAGAAATTGGGTGGACCGGAAATTCGGGGAGCTGAACTACTTCTTGACACAGGTGCTCACAGGGTATGGGTCGAGAGTGGGTTACCTCCACAAGATTGGGAAAAGAGAAACTGGAGTGTGCGAGAGATGTAAAGTGGAGGATGATGTGGGACATGTGTTTAGATGTTGGAAGAACGAGAAAGTATTGAAGAAGTTGGAAAATAAACTGGGTGGAGATTATGTTGAGGGGCGAGGAGGAAGTTTCTTTTAGAAGGTTCAAGCTAGAATATGCCACTTTGAAGGGATAGATGGGTTACCGAAAATTTCCTTACCCCTCCTATCGTCTGGCGAGTTCTGGCTAGTTTAAAGCTAGTATTGAAGTGAATTTACTTGTGGGTAGTTATTGTATGGTGGGCATGGCTTAGTAAGATTGGAACATAGACGTGATTACTTTGGTATATAAGATTATAAATAATATAATTGATTGGATTGTCCAAATATACTAGGGATAACCATTTTTTGTGTACCTCGAATAGAGTGTAGAAATTCCATTGCTACCAAAACAAACAACTCACTGTCAATACTAAACTTCTTCTTTTTTCCTTTATTTTTGGTGACTAAACTATCTTATGTAATTATGTCAAAATTTGTGTCTAACTTCAATTTATACTAATGACGTATTCACCGGAAGGGCGGATTTTGATTTGAATAAATATAGCGCGATATAATTTGTTTCTATCTGTTATGCATAAACAAGAATCTATTTTTAGTTGAACACTCTATTTTGGAAGATTTTAGAGACAAAAATTAAAATGCCAGTGATTTGAAGAGTGAACAAAGCTTGATAACATTAAAAGTAAAACTGAAAAGTAGATAAAACGGACTGACAGTTATGAAGAAACAAACACGTGTGTACAATAAATAGTTTGTTTTTCAAAATGTGTGATGTTTATTATCGTTTGTTTTGATTTCGCAACAAAATTTTCAAAAGTAAATTTAAAATAATTCAAATCTCTTACCTTATATCAATGATTCCAAAACCATCAGTGACCCCCGTTTCTACAATAGTATTAGTCTTCCCGTCACATTCGTGGTACTTCACACACCTTTTAACACCCCTCGTACTTCCTTCTCCGCATTTTTCCAAAGCCGTATAACTGTTATTGTTCGCCTGTGTAACTTCTTCGTACCCCACTAGAAACTGGTCATTATTGCTATTATTATTAATATCACTCCTTCCTGTAGGGAAAATTTCCTGTATGCTTTTTCTGGTCTCTTCGTCAATGACTTGCCCGTGAACCAATAACTCGATAGAAAACAATATTATAATCAGTTTCATGTTTTCTTATTTATTTACAAGGTCGATTTCAGTCTACTAAACACTCATCGGATTATTAAATTGTTTCGAAGAGGAACAGTTTAAACAAACTACTTCTGTATTTAAAAGTATTGACGGGCAGTGGATTTCTTCGTCCCCACTTTTTAGGCCAGGCTGCAGGTCGTACGTTCGTCAATGCAACGGACAAATATAAATGACAACCCTCGTACAGCTACCAAATCGCGCGTTTCAATTGAGAGTTTCGTTTTTTTTGGTGCTTACTCACATTATTATATCTCAAATCACATTAACTAAAATGAGCTGAAATCTTAATTAAAAAGAACGCACCTAAGCAAAGAATACACCAACAGACAAGAAGTGAAAGAGTGAGAGAGCCCCGGTATGTCTGCCCAGTACGTGTAACGTCCAGGTAGCTATGGCTGATCTAGCAGTGCTTTCCGCAATGCCAAAAAATGGTTCAGGTCCGATAAATAAAGTCTCTGATCCCTTTTTTGTCAGAGTGTCGGCCTCCTCATTGCTCTCCACTACTCGATGCGCCGGCACCCAGGTCAAAATGACTCTGTTTTCCTTGTCTATTATTTCAAGGGATTGTAGACAGTTATATACCATCTTAGTCCAGTAAACGAAGGTGTCAACATGGGCAACTGGTCCAGCAAGAGCAATTTTTTTTTAATTTGCAGGTTATGATAGGCACATTAAATTCCCAAAATGTCAGGTACCTGACCATTGTGGAAGGGTGGGAAAATGGCTCTGAAATTCCAGAAAATCCGTTTTCCCGAGATATCTGCCGATATTTGACCACTGGAGAATTTTTGTTCAGACGAAAAATAAAGAGCAGTTCCTTACTCACAAAAACAATCCCCAGCATTTTTTCGAAAAATTAGATAGTTTTCGAGATAAATGGCCGAACGCCGACCCAAAATTGAGCTCCAGGCCGGCTTATAGAGAGCAAGCTCTGAGGGCTTGACGTCCCCAAGTAAATTACTAATTTTTTAATAACTCGCGTGAAAATCAATATTTTTTAATGAATCAAAGTGCGGGTGAAAGAAGGGATCTGTGGCTACTAAGGCGTGTTTTTATCCACTCAATTTGTGCTCCTGGGTCATTGGAAAACCAGGCCAAAATTCGTCTTTGCTAGTTTTTTTAATGCTTCCATGGATTTATTCATATTATTTTTATTAAGAGTTATTTCAGCCAATCCTATTGGATAATGGTTCTTTGGTGGGTACTTTATTTATTCCAAAACAATGCTACCAATAATTCGCCCGTATTTTTTTAAATAATGTGTTTTCCAAGAGGCGATTTTTGTGGATTTCTGGAGTTTTCCCGAGCGCTCTGGTTTATCGGGAATTTCTTGATTATTAACTGTCAAAACCGCTTATAATTGATATTGGGAGAAAGGCTAGAATATCCTCTTGCCGATGGTATAATTTTTTTGGCCCAGACCCCTGGGTTTTCAGGAAAATCGGGAAAATTTTCAGTTTTCTGAGGGAAGACAGCTATTCTGAGTTTTTTCTCTTTACAGTAAAATTCTTCCCGGTCAAGCATCATACCCGATGAAAGGTCACATTCTGAACTTTCCTTTGATATGTGTATCAAGTATTTTATTCGATGCATTAAAAAGAAATTTGTCTCTAAATTTGTTGTAATGGATGCCTCATTTTTTTCTCGCACGCCGCCACGCCACCCATCTATAGTGTGGTCGACGGCGTCTGCTATAGTGCGTGTACACGTGGATGCTTTCTGCTGCATTGTTTGTCAACAACTGACAATTTTACATGTAAACACTATCTCTTTCGTGATTTTTAAAGAATAAATTATTAATATACCCGACACCCTGAGGGTAAAAGGGCTCAAGATTATATATATATATATATATATTATTAATATTCCAGTGTAAAAAGTGAAATTCAAGTCATTATTAATTTTTTTGTTATTATTAAATAATAAATTTTGAAATTTTTATTGATAAAAAACACAGGGAAATATTGAAAATTCTTGAGCTTCTTTTTTTTGGAGCACACGGTGAGGTTTCATTTTTTTAATTAAGATCATTAATATTGTTGTGGGTGAAATGACATCTAATGATTTGATAAATTTTGTTCAATCCTGTAGAAAAATGGAAGTCGCAGAGGATTCTAGTACGCCCGTGTGTTTTATTTGTGATCAAGCTCTGACTGAAGACGTTACAACGGTTACCCGAGGACTAGAAACGTCAGTTTATAAGTTTCAGAAAACTGCGAACTTTTTAACCACCATTTTTGCAAAAAATATTGGTGTAACGAAAAAAATTGTGGGGACAACTTTTGTAGGTAATGACCTGCTCTTCATTTTTTGTCTATACAAAAATTCTTTAGGGATCGTAGTTCGGGAGATATCGGCGGAAAACGGATTTTCGGGATCTCTAGAGCCATTTTCCGACCCTCCCACAAATTTGAGGAACCTGACATTTTGGGGGTTAAATGTACCTACTATCAACTGCAAATTAAAAAAAAATTCTTGCTGGAATGTTGACGGTATTTTTCGCCTTCATTTACTGGACTGATCTAAGATTTTATCCTGTTCGAGCTCAGTGCTTTAAGAGCAGCCTGGGTGTCTGGCAGGATGATAAAACACAACTTTATGCTCAAATACTTTTTCTCAGTGTGATTCGACTAAAGCTGTAAGCATTTATTACGATTCTCAGTGTATGCCAGAGCTAGCTGTCACTTTCAAGGTTAATTATTTTTCTCTCTTCAACATCAGAGAATTTATTTGTTCAAGGGCGGATTTAAGGGGGGGCACGGTATTTTTGTGTACTGTGGAGTATCAGAGTTGTTAAAATACATCAAAAGAAATGAGTGAAACTTCACCGTACCCAGCTTAAGAAATCCTGTAGGGGTTATATCAAGTGTAGCAACTTTCTTTCGTGACTCAGCAAAATAAATACATCTCTTCAGAGAAGAAATGCAAGCTGATCTGCCGAAAGAAAAATAGAATATATAAAAAAAAAATTGTGAGACCAGATGGACGTCTTGCCATGTCTTCCTGAAATATTTCAAGAAATGGCTTATCAAGAACAAGGAAGCAGCATAAGTGCTACACCTCCATTTTCGTGGCTCCAGTCTATAATGTCGTCGAAATTTCTTATAAGCTTGGTAATCCTCTCTGATATTTTAGAAAAAACGCTACCCTTATCCCGATCTTTGCAAACCATTGAAATTGATATACTTTCTGCAGCTCCGCTTATTAATACGACCACAGAAAGTCTGCAGAGGCAACGTGAAGCTAGCACGGACACTATCAAAATCAAAGTCAGGCTGAGGCCATCGCAATAGTTATTTGTATGCCAAGGACTGAAAGTGCTTCTTTGATGGACGAGCAACAGACAGATCCAACAATGTAGTACTTCAGCCGCGGCGTGTACAACATTTTTTAGACGACGTATAAGATCCAAAACTTTTTCAATTACACTGAGGAAAGGAAATAAATAATAGAGAATTATAAACATTTTATTTATTGAACAATATAATGTACTTAATGATATTTGCGATGTCAATATTAATTTATTAATAATTTGCAAAAAGTAATGTTGATTGTACTTCTAGGACAATTAATAATATTTATTGGATTGGATGCAGATGGAATATGTATATCTCAACCAGAGCGTCCCGAAAATGTTTTGCAGTACGGAACTGTCACTTTCACTACATGGAACACTCAAAAAGCGTCCCGAAAGTGTTTTGCAGTAAAGAACTGTCACTTTCACTACGTGGAACACTCAAAACGCAACTTTTGGTATGTTAATGAATACAGAACGAGCAACTTTCAAATGGCGTCGTCTAAAAATGAAATTGGTGCAGAAATCACGGTCAGCAGAATATGAAGAATATTACCGACTTTTAGTGTATATTCCTTTTTAGAATATATGTTGAGTGGAATGTCATGCAGGTTTCCTAGCTTTCCCATGCAAGGAATGGGAGGGTTGTAAAAGTTGCTATACCATAACTTCAGTGACAAAGATGTAGAGGATGTTTTGCTAGGCGCTTCCTTGTTGGTTAGCTTTAAAGGGAGAGCTAAAAATTTGGCAACCGATGAGGGAAAATATACCAGTATCTCCAGCAGATGTCTACAAAAAAGCATCGGTGCTGCCAAATATTTGAACTCTTTGTCAATTATTATTGCTGTGCACCTTTCCAGTGACTACTAGCACTGCTGAGCGATTTTACTCCACTTTACGCCGATTAAAGTGATATCTTCTCAACAGGATGAGTGTTGGACATCTCTAGCAGGAGCAGGAAACATAAAAGATAATTTAAGAAAATTAAAAGTGCATTTGAACTTCTTTTTCAACGACTTTTCCAAATCTGTTATTAGAACTTTGGTTCTTTACGTTAGGTTGGACGGAGGAAAAGGCTGACCGAGCGAGAGGGGTCGCGACACAAATGATCTGACCATTACGTTACGTTGTTACGTTATGTGCCTCGACTCGGCCGGCGAGCTAGTCACTCGGCGCAAAATGTAGATTGTCAGCATACATTGTATTATTAATTACAGCTAATAGATTACTTAATATGTACTTTGTGACAATCAACTTAATGATAAGATTTTTATAATTAATACTACTGTATATTTTTGTTAAATGAAGTAAAAGAAATTCTTATATTAATAATATGTGTATTTATTTATTGATTCAAAAAATTTGATTATTGCTTAAAAGGAACTAAAGTTCTTAGCGTGTGTCCCGCGACACGTTCTTCAATTTTTATTTTTTATGAACGCCATTTGGTAAAAAAGTTAGCTCGCGTTTGACAGTTTTGTATCCTTATTTCGTATCTTATAAATAACACAGTGTATATTTGAAGTGGAGGTAAATCAACAAAGTAAACCAATGCTTAATTATAAAATTTAACACTATTTTCGATTGACTAACTCGACTTATTACTCGACTTATTCGAGAAAATCAAAAATCTATCATTTTCCAAAAATATTTTATAAAATCAACAGCTCTGAATCTTAATTTGACCGTGTGAATTTTATATTGCACTGATCCTTTAGTATCAATATTGACAGTTGCCAGCTTTCAGAAAGTAATTTTAAAATAAAATAGGAAGAATGGGAAGTTAATGTGGTGCACTCAGTTTTACACAGGCGATATTTTTCATTTTGACAGTTCATAACTATATTTACATTCTGATCAGATAATAGTATATTATACACCAAGGTGGTGAAGACTATTATTATTGACCGAGCGGAATAAGGTGCGAGGTTTATAAATATCTCCAACACCATAGTTTAAATACAATTTTTTCCACTACTAGCCAAATTTAAGGCAAACATTAAAAATAATTCACAAACGCACCTCGAGTAGTACAATGTCAGTTTTCGATATATTATGAACGTACTCGTTATGTCACCAGTCATTTTTGGTTGAGCGCAAATTTTAAACTAACGGCATTTTTATTCAAATAGTTTTATCTTGATTGGTAATTTCAAGCAGCAAATATGTTAAAGACAATCTCCTGGGTATACAAAATTAGGTTGCATAAGTTTTTGTTGAACCACTATCCATGAATTCTTGAAATATTTGAATTTGTCCATTATTGACCTAGGTTGATAATAAAAAAATTATTAACCTCTAATAGAGAAATTCAACTTCTCAGTTGGCAAGCAAAAGCAATAATTGTCAACTTTACAGCTAGTAGTGGAAAAATGGAAGCTACTACAAAGTGACGCAGAAAATATAAAATGTATCTATTATTATTTTTTCAATTTTTGGAACTTTAGTTCTTTACGCCAGGTTATGTTTGAGCGACCAGGGGTCGCGACGCAAAAGATCTGACCGTTACGCGTTACGTTACGCTGCGTTATGTTACATTGCTTCGTTATGTGCCTTGCTTTTGTGTGCTTGTGCCTCCTTAGTCTCTCTCTCGTTTACGAAGCAGCGATTCATAATAATAAATATGCTCCTACCCGGATTCGAACCCGGGCCGCCCGCGTGCAATGCGAGCATTCTACCACTGAACCACCGATGCTATATTGAAATTCTATGCAAAGCTGGTATTCGCAGTGCTGGTGATCTACTTGAATTTGTTGGGATAAATTTTTACTATTATTTCCATAATTTTTTTTGCGCGATTAAGGGGTCTAGCACATTTACTTTTCGAAATACAGGGTGTTGAAATTTTGAAAACTTGAATGTTTTAATTCGATAACTTTAAAATGGATGGATAAATTGATTTGACATTTGGCAGGTTGTTTTTAAATGTAAAAGGGCATATTTTGAAAGAAATTGTAGTTTGTGCAACTAGTGTGGATATGATGGCCATATCGCACGAGGACGAAGTTTGAGCACGACGCCGTAGGCGGAGTGCTCAATCGTTCAAATGCGATATGGACAATCCACACGAGTCGAACAGAATATTTTTTCTACGACCCACTTAAGAAAAAATCTAGAAAATAAAAATTTCTATAAACTGTAATATAACTTCAAATTAAACATTTTACAATTCAATTTTATGTTTCCACTAATTTTGTGGTAAACGTACAGTTCTTGAATGTCCAATTTGTATAATGATACGGTTTCATTTTTTAAATATACGATGCTGTTATTAGTAGATGTTGCCAGTCGGACTCCCTCATGAATTATTTAAAAATAAAATTAACAATAAAAAAAATCTTCCTCAGGGGGAATTTAACCCGGGTCTACTGCATGAGAGTCTGGTATGCTTACTACTCAACCACCAAAGAATATGCAAATCGTTTATCTATAACTTCAGATGTATTACATAATTTTTGCTTAAAAGGAACTAAAGTTCCTACCGTGTGTCCCGCGACATGTTCTACCTTTTTTTTTAAAATAATTTCACATTTTCCATATTACCAATTCAATAAATCGTATTTTAATTAAAATACGTTTGCCGACGATAAAATATTATTATGTTTTAAATTAAATTTTACGATTGACGTAATTTAAATTTAATAGCTTAGTCAAACACCCGGCCTATCGAATTAAAAACTTATTTTGTGATATCTGGAAATACCAGGTTTACTTCACCAACCTTATTTGCATCTCTCATTTAATGAGTTCAGGTTTGCGTGACATTACAAGACGCGTCATATAATTCGATACAGATTTTACTTATTTTAATTAAATCAATAAATAATCATTATATATTAAGGCTAAACAGATTAGAAGGTCAACTACGTTGTTTGTATTTCTAGTAATTACACAATTTTCAATATTAATCTTGGACGTATTATAGATGGATTGACGCAAAGTTTGTCTGGTGATCTAAAATAAGTTTTCAACTCTTATTCATTAATGTGCGTATACACTATCGCGCTGCGAAGCGAACGCAGAACACGCTCGCTCTGATTTGCCCGTTCCCACGTAGACGGACCGTCTGTTTAAACGGAAGACTGCGGTCGGACGTGTGTTTTCACACTTGCACCATCAGGCTCCGATCAGTATTCGTCCACTTTGCACGTTTACCGAAAATTCTTTTATCCCAGAGCTCGGTTCTGAGACCAACGCTTTGGAAGTGTGTGTTTAATGAAGTTTTTGGGATAGCATGTGAATAGGGATGTGAGATTACGGTGTATGCGGACGATGTCTGTCTTGTATGTACGGCAAAGGGAGAGGTGGAGATAGAAAGAAAGGCGGAGAGGATGTATAGGAAGATTGTGGAGAAGAAAGAGCGGTGTGGACTGGAGTAGCTGAGGATGAAACGGTGGGGCTACTGGTGAAGGGGCGGAGCAAGGTAAGGGAAGTAGGTGTGATGGTGAAGGGAAGGAAAATTCGGATGGAGGAAGCGGTGAAATATCTAGGGGTGTGGTTGTATAGCCAATTATCCTTCAAAACCCATATGTTGAAGGCTACACAGAAGGCAAAAGTAAGGGCAGCATGGCTGGGAAGATTAATGGGTAATGTGAAAGGACCGGGAGAGTAGAAATTGGTAGGACGGTAAAGCAGAGTATGCTGTATGGCGCGGAAGTGTAGGGTGAGAAAGCAGGGGTGAATGCGAGGGTTAGACCACTCCTGCGGGTGGTGCAGGCGTAAGGACAGTGGGTGCACTGGCAGCAGCGGTGCTGTCAAGGCCCCATCCATTGGACTTGATGGCTGGAGCCAGACAGAAACGCTGGAGGGGTGCGACCAGAGTACAGGAATGGATGGATGAGGAAATGGAAAGAAGGTGGGATGAGTATGAGGACGCGCTAAAAGGAGCGATTGGGAGTAGGAGAAATTGGGTGGACTGGAAATTCGGAGAGGTGAACTACTTCTTGACGAACCTGCTCACAGGGCATGGGTCGAGGGTGGGTTATCTCCACAAGATTGGGAAAAGAGAAACTGGAGTGTGCGAGAGATGTGAAGTGGAGAATGTGGAGATGTGTTTAAATGCTGCAATAACGAGGAAGTTTTGAAGAAGTTGGAAAATAAACTGGGAGAAGCGGTTTATAGGGAAAATAGGGTGGAGACTATGTTGAGGGGCGAGGAGGAATGATTAGGAGCATGATTAAGGGAAGAGAAGGACTTGACATGGCATGTGAGAGGTAGGAGTGATAGGGAGAAGATGACGGAGAGTGTGTGAGGGACCGCCGCCCGTCTTGAAGTATGCTAGGGTAGTGATTTTAAGGCGGGAGTAACGGTAAGTTTGAGGTAGGTTTGGTTGGTAGGAATTCCCGTGGGGATGAGTCCAACACTGTCTGGGTACTGGTTAAGGACCCATTCGAACATGAGTTTCCTATCTCGGCCCGAAAAAAAATCCAAGCCGGGCGTTTAGACGGCTCTTCGGATCTCCTCTCCTCGGATCCGTCTAAATGTGAACATTGTCTTATCTATTGTACTGCTACTGGCATATGCGTCTCTTTAGACGGGCCGAAAGGACTAGTGATGAGCAAAATTGGTCTTGGTCTTGCGAAAAAAACAAGACCTAGACCAAGGCTATCCTTAAACTAGCAAGACCAATACTAAATGAAGAAGAAGAAGACCAATACCGAGACTGAATATGCAAGACTAAGACCAGATCGTCAAAATTCTTACTTCCACAGCATATTTTAGGTAAAATTCTTGTAACTGCCTCAACGCATGCTTGAGGCAGGAATATTTAAATTTGGATGAAACTCATTTATTTAAAATTTTAATTTAAAAACTCTAACTTAAAATGCCACTATTTTTATTTTAAAATTTATTTGTCCCAGAAATTTTCGGGGACTCAATTTACATCTGCTTCTATATTTACCATGAAGATTTCCAATCTTGGGTCTTTCCCCTTATTACTAAATCATGACTGTTGTAGAACTATTGCATACATTTAATAACCTTGTAGCGAATTGTGTTGTATAGAGAATCTCGGTATTTTAAAAAAGAACTAGTCAATCTTGTTTTTACTTAAAAACTTTTTATTACCAACATTTTATTATAATCAGCGGTTCATTAGCAAGTCTGAGAAACTTATTAAAATATATGTTAATAAGTTGTTATTTATCTTCGTCGTAGACAGACATTTTCTTTTTTACCATTGGCGGGAATACTACAGAAAATTGAACAAATACATTACCTTTTAATGTTGCCTTAGGAAAGAGGGAATGATTTATGGTTTTAAGAGTAATTCAAAAAGTATGTTAATGAAGTTGTTAATTTAAGTTGAATTTTTTTAAAACTAGTATTCATACATATATACACTGTGTTATTTATAAGATGCGACCTAGGGATTCCTGCACAAAACTGTCAAAATCCTGCCGCCATACTACAGGTTTAACTTTTAAATTTTCCGTGCCCTTACCCAGCTGGCTATTCCCTACGAGGTTTAAGGTACATTTACATTCAATTACGCGCGTGCTTAATCTCTGGCTTAATTGACATTTCACATAATGATTATTTACATTGGTTCTAAATTTTTTGGTTATGTTATTTGTCTTGCCGTAGTTTATCGTGAGTTGGATACCTATAAAAATAATGGACGAGAAAAAGATTAAAAGTTTAGTATTATGCTCACTAGCATCTATCGTAATAACATTACATAAAAAACGGCCCAAAAATTGTGTGAGAAAGAAAATTCGCAAAAAAGAAGGTTTTGGGTACGAGTCATTTATTTAGCAATACTTATGTCCGATTTCACCAACCAATTCCTAAAGTTGGGTAATACCTAAAACAGATTTTGGAATGACAAAATAGAATTTACGTTTCACCATGCGCTAAGAAACGCCCAAACATGATAGAAAATAGGTACCCAATATTGCCACTCTCAAGTAATTCTTAGCGCGTGGTAAAACGAAAATTTCCCTTAGCAATTCCAAAATCTGATTTAGGTATTACCTAACTTTAGGAAATGGTTGGTGAAAATGGGCATTAGCATACTATTAGCAATATGTGATGCAAAATATAATTTTATCTTTGTTGATATTGGGTCTTCAGAGAGTGATGGTGGCATATTGAAAAATTCCACATTTGGAAAAAAACCTTTCAGCAGGCACATACACCAACAAGTAAACTTATTCCCCATACTGCAGATAAAGTGCCAACATTTTTTATTGGTGATGAAGCTTTTATTTCATCTTCAAAGAAATTTAATGAGACAAAAATGATCATAAAATTTTCTGAACAATCGTAACATAACCTTAAAATTTTAAATGAAATTGTCTTTCTGCTTGCATTTGTCAAGCAGAAGAATAAGCCAAGCTTAAGCAAAAGTGAAATTTTCAATGTAAATGGATACATGGAAACGTCATATGTCAAGCGAGCAAATTTCAAACCTAAGCACGCGCATAATTGAATGCAAATGTAAAGTATTCAATAAAAATGGAATTTATCTTTTTTAAACATAATTATACATATTTTTATTAAACCAGAGCAAATTTAAGAGAATTAAGAGTGCATTTGAGCTTATTTTTTAACGATCTTTCGGAATGTCTTATTATTTTTTATGTACGCTATTTGGTAAAAAAGTTAGCTCGTGTTTGACAGTTTTGTACAGGAATCCCTATGTCTCATCTTATAACACAGTGTACATGTTATTTCATTAAAATTTATGCAATTACAAAAACAAGAACGTGAAGTTATAAACATGAACTCAAAAAAAGTAAACAACTTTACGAGGGCTATTCCAAATATATGGAATTTAAAAAAATATACTGTTTGACTAAATTACTGACTTGTCATGGCAGGCAAATTGTTTGGCATGTTACTCGAGCTAAGTGGTAAGTGGTTACAGATTTGAAGATCCTCCAAACGAAAAAAGTACACTCAGCTGCAATAAAAACGACAACCTTGATATTTTAAAAGATTTTAATTTTCTATAATTAATTTATTTTTGTCCCGATAGTTATGGTTTTTTCAAAAAATTGACTGATATTCATTCCAGATTAACAAATTGTAGTTTGATTAATATTAGCTCGTGCGCTAGCTAGTTACCTCTCAAGAATGAAACCTTTCTCAAAGGTGACCCACGTTGGGCGCCAATTTGTAACTTAATGTTCGCTAGTTACTTGTTTTGTAATACCAGTTCTAGTACATGAGAACACTGTGCCAAAAACTTGGACGGGGTGCAAAATTATGAATAAACAAAAAGGAAAACACTTTATTATCAGTAAATTTGTGACAAATCAATCATTTTTCGCTTGATATTGATAAGCAGATGTATTGAAATTCCTTTCCCGCAACTGACCATCGATCCAGTTTCTAAATTTGGCAACGTTTACATACACTCCAGGATTGTTCTTTTCCCAACAACCGATTCCCCAAGCTACAATACCAGCTTGAAAATATCTATTTGGATCTTCTCCTACTGGAAACACCAAAGGACTACCTCCGTCGCCTTTACAAGTATCCTGTCCTTCTTCACCTCCAGCGCACATAAAACTTTCGTGCATTCGATAAGATGCACCCAAACGAGTTTTTCGAAGTTTTGCTTCACAATCTTTTCTAGAAACAATCGGTAGAACTACTTTTTTGAGTATTATTGCCGTATCAGTAGAATTTGGTTTTAATCTTCCCCAACCCATTGAAAATCCTCGTTCGGAATCTGCTACTACGTAGTTTTGTGGTGGTAGACAAACTGTGTTGATGTGTTCGGCAAGTGTAAAGGGAAATTTTAATATCAACAAGGCGATATCGTTGTACAAAGCTTGCGGGATATATTCGGGGTGTTTTATGATGTCCTGTACCTGAAAAAAATAAATGATATCATTTTTAGAGACATAGAAATCAACAAGTTGAATATTGCCTAGTCAGAGTACACATAAAACCTCACAAAAAATACAAAAAACTATGAAGCTCAAAATTGTGTATTTAAAAGGGTTGTGTTTAACGTGAGAAAAACTTTACGATGCTAGGCATGCAATTTTCCGGAAAATCGTTGAGTAAATTTTTTTGTTTGTTTTTTTCACTGTAATTGTTTAAATAATGAAAATAATGTTATGTTCACACAATAAAACACTTTATTGGGAACACGAATTTATTATTTGATTAGACAAAACCAACAGTGACAGGAGAGCAAAAAACTAAAACTAATGTTGTCAAAATAAATAAAGTCGTTGTTACGGAAAAACACAAATTTGAATTCGAAGTACATAAAAAATACAGAAAAATGTTTAAATCAAAAATTGTAGTTGATATACATTTATCTACAAATTTTATCGAAAAAGTTTTTCTGTAAATTGAAAAGATTACGAGATAAAATTAATGTCAGTGCTAGTTAACTCGTAGTTACGCGCGAACGGCCCGGGAGCCAAATTTATTAACCGCTCGACTTAAAAGTTAATAATTTTGGGCTTTTAACTTTCTGAAAAAATATATAAACACATGTAAAATGTAGAGAAAGATCTCAGCTTTCAGATAGGAATACTTTCAAATTTGAAAAAGTAGATTTTCTAACTGCAAAATCAGTTTATTTATGAAAAACTAGAGCTAAAAAGTCAAAAAACAATTATAATTCCTATTTAATTAATACTAATCCCAGCGATAATTCCTTCTAGATTTAGCATTGCAAATGAGCATAAAACATTATCGTGATAAAAGCAAAGCCATCAATATTTCGAATTTTAAGCAAATGCTTCTTAAAAATCTTGTTTTTTGCAAGCTTAATTTCACTTATCTCCTGTAAGTTCCTTGTGGCATTACTTATTCTTTTTTCTTATTCTTTTGGGAATCAAACCACAATAATCTTTTTTATTTTTTATTTCGACGTTTCGGTAGCGTTCCAGCTACCGTTGTCAAGATTAACTAGCAATAGGGACCAAAAATTCTTTTATCAATTTTATTGCTAGTTAATCTTGACAACGGTAGCTGGAACGCTACCGAAACGTCGAAATAAAAAATAAAAAACTTAATTTCACTTGTTTTTTTAGACTTCATTCAATTATATCTTTTTTCGAAATTAATATAATTCAATGAAACTTTACCACTTAACACTTTGAAGTGTCTACTTTTAAAACTACTATACAGTTTTTCCATAAAAATCAGATTTTTTAAATAATAAACAATTATTTAAAATAAATACTTAAATCAGACATCTTTCAGCAAACCTACAACTTTTATAGTGCTATTATAGTGATATTATCTGAAAATTTGTGAACTTTATAATGAACCTATTTAGAAGTGATCGCAATACAAAAGAACACACTTATGGATCAGGTAAGAAAGAGAAGACAATTAATAAAGGTGAAAAAGCAGGTGAGAGAGTGGCTTAGAGGAAGGTTGCCTAAATAGTACCACTTTTTACAATTTATTTATTTTCTACCTTATATTAATTCCCTGTGCAAAAGCACCATAACCCTAAGAAGTATTGGTTATTTAGA